>WNWK01015304.1:0-48283 GCA_009830355.1 Cherax destructor
TTTCCTATATTCCTTTTAATTTTCTTTTAATACCCTACCAAACTCATCCAAACCTCTGCAACTTCTCTTCAGAATCTCCCAAAAGCACAGTGTCATCAGCAAAGAGCATCTGTGACAACTCCCACTTTGTGTTTGATTCTTTATCTTTTAACCCCACACCTCTTCCCGAGACCCGCGCATTTACTTCTCTTACAACTCCATCTATAAATATATTGAACAACTATGGTGACATCACACATCTTTGTTTAAGGCCTACTTTTACTGGGAAATAAGCTCCCTCTCTCCTTCATACTCTAACCTGAGCCTCACTATCCTCATAACTCTTCACTGCTTTCAGTAACCTATCTCCTCTTCCATACACCTGCCACATTGCCGCCCTATCCACCCTGTCATGTCTTTTTCAAATCCATAAATACTACAAAAACCTCTTTACACTTATCTAAATACTGTTCATCTATATGTTTCACTGTAAACACTTGGTCTACACACCCCCTACCTTTCCTAAAGCCTCCTGGTTCATCTGTTATCCTACTCTCTGTCTTACTCTTAATTTTTTCAATAAGAACTCTACCATACACTTTACCAGGTATACTCAACAGACTTATTCCCCTATATTTTTTTTTTTTTTTTTTTTTTGTCCCCTTTGCCTTTATACAAAGGAACTATGCATGCTCTCTGTTAATCCCTAGGTACCTTACCCTCTTCCGTACATTTATTAAATAATAGCACCAACCACTCCAAAACTATATCCCCACCTGCTTTTAACATTTCTATCTTGATCCCATCAATCCCAGCTGCCTTACCCACTCTCATTCTACGCACTGCCTCACGAACTTCCCTCCCACTCACAACTGGCTCTTCCTCACTCCTACATGATGTTATTCCTCCTTGCCCTATACACAAAATCACAGCTTCCCTATCTTCATCAACATTTAACAACTCCTAAAAATATTCCCTCCATCTTCCCGATACCTCTAACTCTCCATTTAATAACTCTCCTATTTTTAACTGTCAAATCCATTCGTTCCCTAGGCTTCAACTTATTAATCTCACTCTAAAACTTTTTCTTATTTTCAACAAAATTTGTTGATAACATCTCACCCACCCTCTCATTTGCTTTCTTTTTACATTGCTTCACCACTCTCTTAACCTCTCTTTTTCTCTCCATATACTCTTCCCTTCTTGCATCACTGTGTTAAAACCTCTCATGCTAACTTTTTCTCCCTTACTACTCTCTTTACATCATCATTCTACCAATCACTCTTCTTCCCTCCCGCACCCACTTTCCTGTAACCACAAACTTCTGCTGAACACTAATACTACATTCTTAAACCTACCCCATTGTCTATATATATACAGTGGACCCCCGCCTAACTAGCAAAATTCATTCCAGAAGCCTGCTCACTGCTCAAGTGCCATTACCGAACGAATTTACTTCCTTAAGAAATAATGTCATGTAGGTTAGTCTATTTCAGACCCCCAAAAATACAATTCCACAAGCACTTACAATATTATACTTACATAATTGTACGATTTCCGGGGTGCTCGTTAGGCGGGGTCCACTGTATATACGTATATATATACAGCCCCATCAATGTATAATATGCCAATAACAATAGGATTTTTTTCATGGGAACGATTAATCTTTTTCCCTATATTTTTTATGGAAAATTCATTTGGTATAAGTCTAAGGTCCTGGAACAGATTAAGGATGTATGCAGTACCACTGTATTTGTGAATTTAACACCATAGGTCCATATTCCTCTGAATGAGAAATTGCCAGTTCTCTCTATTGGGATGTTTTATAATTTGATATACATAATTGTTTTGACTAAATAAAATCATAATTTTTAGACATTTATTATTTTTTTCAGGTCCTAATGTGAAGAAAGCCAAGTTCTTCCTGGCCAAAGAAGCAATCATGGGGTTGTATGGTGTGAGTCCACTTTTGAACCTCCTCAGCCTGTTGTTGTAGCACATGAACAAGATTGATCAGCAAGCAATAAAAATAATCCTTTGATTTGATAGTAATTGTGGTACAAGTTGAATATGATATTTTTTTAAATTATTATGGTGGCAGTACTCTAAAGTACTACAGCAAAGCAGGGTTGGCACACTAGTGGGTAACCCACATTTTTTTAACTTGAGAACCCTTACTATATTGCACACTCAGGTGTTTTTTAAAAAAATGCTATTTTATTTTCAGTATTTTGCTGTTTATGATAAAAAATAAATGTATATTTTCAGTTTTTAAATTTGTAATTACCATTTTATTTTATTTATGAAGGACCAGAAAATTTTTGTCAATAGCAGTTCAAATTTATGTTAATTGAAGAAGGAGAATGTGACATTGTGTGTATATCAAAAAGCAAAATATGTAGTTGGAATGTACATTTCCAATATATGTTAGCCAATAACAAATTACTGTAGTATAAAGTATAGTTACTTATTATCCTGTAGCTAGAAAGTCATTTCCCATTCTGTGATGCTACATTCTGTGTAACTAACTACACCAATTCTGAGTTGCCCACAAAACCAGAAAATTTAACAATTGTGCCAGGGTCCTGGAGGTTCACAAAGGTTTTCTATTTACCTCATATTGGGCACATCTAAAGTTGTGAATAACAAGTGCCTGTGTGTTTTAACTCTTTCACTGTCCAGACCCCCTAAATATAATTTTCTCAATGTCCCAATTTAAAAAATCTCATGATTAAAAAAGTACACTTTCCTAGTGGTAATAAAAATTCCCATCATTACTTACCAAGATAGAGGCATTAAGTTGAAGGTTGACAACTCGCTGGTGCAACATCAGCGACTGTCACACTCCACATTCTAATTATTTTTTCCGGAGGTTTTCAGATTTTCTTATATTTTACTTTTGTGGCCCATGAGACCCATATAATGCATATATATTCGCCTGTTGTATGCAACACAGTACCCACACTAATGTCATCAGTACATTGTTTACAAAACATGTTTACACAACAACGTAAACATGCACAGGTACAAAAGTTTCACATTACTACTGTTCTAGTAACTGTTTTGGACACGTTCTAAGAACACGTCCAGTGCTGTCTGTGGAACTCCTTGAAACACAGCGATGTTTTACACTCCTCACACACAAAGCTTCTCTTTCTGTGCTTTTCTGGGTGCCATGTTTTGTGTGCACAGATATAACATCTCTTCTGAGGCCCTTTTCCTTTCTATAACAATGTGTTGTTAGGAAGTGATCACCATGACTCAGACGAGAGGGGAGTTGGTGATCAGCTTGGGGGTGCAGGTGTTCTGACCTGGTATTTATGTATTTGCCTGATAAAACAAAAGTGGGCATATGGTGGTCTGTTTCCAGTCCTCATCTGGCATATATTGTATACATTGAGCATTTGAGTGTCCATAAGATGAAAGAAGTTTCATGTACTACTTTTAACTTGTGAACACTAGCAGATCCAATCTGCATGTTTCATTTGTCAACCCAATGCATATTGGCAGTGTAATCAATAACATCAGCAGGTTTTCAAATGGAGGGTTCATGGGTGTCTTTAAATTTGTGGTGGTGAACCATGCCACGATGTTGTGGCATGAAACACCTGCACCTCGCCAATACCTGCGATGAACTGACCACTTGGATCCATTCTCACATGTAGGCCTACCACACTAAATTTAAAGCTAAAAATTTATGCGTAGACATACATAAGGGGCCCTTACATCAATGACCTAGTTCTACATGACAGCCACTGAAAGGGTTAACTATCTTTGGAGCCTTATCTACACAGTTTATAACCATCTCACTACTAAAAATGAACTGACTACAGTGCTTTAACTCTCTGAGAGTAGCACAGGAGTTTCAACAAAGCACACCATGTTCAAATACGTTACAATATTGTTATAAATTTATATTTGATCACTAGCATGTGCTGACACTTTGGCAAGTGGGTGAAAACCTGTTTGAACACATCTGCTGTCAGGCACAGTTGAGCTTGCTTCCAGAGTTCAGTATTTTATCTAAAATACTTTAATTATTTCTTAAATTAAGCATAATTCTCTTATTCTGTTGACTGTGTTCCTTTAAAATGTTTCATCAACCTTTGAGGTTTCTCAAACATAGCAGGTGTTAAAAAAAAACAGTTACCTTTTAGTAGTAAACTATTAGGTTTTATAGTGGTGTTAAAAATCTCTTGCCCACTTTTGTATTTTAAATCCAGGTGGGCTGGGTTTTTAATAAAGTGGACATTATGCCAACCCTGCTGCAAAGCTCCCTTTATGCATAAAAATTTTAGTCAAATTAAGGATTTTAAATTTATACTGTTATTGACTATTATAAATAATAAAATGTATCATATTGAGCAGAAATATTCTAGTAGATATTTATGGTAAAGCTAGACATAATAAATTGGTATTAATAAATATACACTTAACATGATACTCCCATAATTAATCCTTTGTTTAGAGTGACATCTAAAATGTTGTATCTGTGCCTCTGGCAAGACAGTGATAGTGTAAATGATGGTGAGACAGCAATATTATTATGTTAGTAAATAATGTGTAGTGCTACACTATAATGATTATACAGTTCAGCTAAGTACAGTGGTCCCTTGGTTTTCGCCGAAAATTCGTTCCAGAATGCTGCTCAAGTGCCATTACCGAACGAATTTACTTCCTTAAGAAATAATGTCACGTAGGTTAGTCTATTTCAGACCCCCAAAAATACACTTGCAACAGCACTTACGAAAATACACTTACATATTATTATAATCAAATAGAAGCGCTAAACCACAGGGGTTATACAGCGCTGCAGGTTATTGTAGGATGCAGGGAGAGTGGGTTGTAAGAGGGAGATGGACGATTAGTAGGTTATGGAGTGCAAGATGACGGTGGATAGTGCAGGGGTGGAGGGCAGCAAGAGATCGAGGTAGAAGGGACTGAGGGAGGTGCTAGAGGTATAATCTTCAGAGTTTGTGTAGTAAGTCAGTTTCTGTCAAAAAGTCAATGAGAGAGTCAGGATTAAAGGAGGGTCCATCTGCAAGAAGGGAAGGTAAAGAAAGGGCCGCAAAGCGAAGACGTCGTTGGAGGTAAATTCTGCGTGCTCGTTGATAGAGTGGGCAGTCCAACAGGATATGTCGAACAGACACTGGAACCTGACAATGCTCACAGAGAGGGGCAGGGAGCCTCTCCATGAGATACCCGTGAGTAAGACGAGTGTGGCCGATGCGAAGACGGGAGAGTGTAGTCTCCCAACCTCGACATTGGTGACAAGAAGGAGGCCAGAAACCTATGACCGGTTTAATAGAATGAAGCTTGTTATTCAGCAGGTCAGACAATATCTTTATGCTTGCTAAAGATACGGCGTAACCAAAGGTGGATACGAAGAACTAGGGGGTGAGGTGTATAAATTTTACGGATAGCCTGTAAAGCACTAAGGGAGTCTGAAACGACCACAAATGGTGATACAGGCATAGATGCAATATGGATAAGTGCCACAAGAATGGCATATAATTCAGCCGTAAATATGCTAGCCGAGGGTAATAGATGCCCTCGTCCGACACTGTCCGGAAACACTGCTGCGAATCCGACGCCGTCAGATGACTTTGAACCATCGGTGTATACTGCGATGGCATGGGAATGAACGGAAATGGTCTAGAAAGAAAGAGCGAGAAGCCGCCGTAGGCAGTTGGAGCTTTCGCGCAAGGTAGAGGAATAGAACAGACACGGACAGCAGGAACTTCCCAAGGGGTAGAGGAAAGGGTGAAGCCACATGAACATATAAAGGCGGAAGCTGAAGGAAGACAAGAGTGAATGCAGACGAAGAGAAAAGGGACGAAGTAAACAGGGGCGAGGAACAAATAACGAGCGTCTACTAACATCTGTGACAATCCTATACATGGAAGGATTGCAGAGGTCATGAGCGAACATAATAGCGAATGCAATGTGCATCACGCGATCGGACAAGGATGGAATGTTCGCTTCTACATAGAGGCTCTCAACCGGGAAGAACGAAAAGCACCAAGGCATCAGCGTAATCCCTGGTGATGGATGGGATTAAGGCTGGAAAGAGTGGCAGGAGAGGCTGCTGAATATATCTGGTCACCATAATCGAGTTTCGATAAAATTAGGGCCGAATGTAGGTGAAGGAGAGTTCTACGATCAGCCCCATGAAAGATGTGCGAGGGTTTTAAGGAGGTTCAGCCGGCTATGACAAGTCGCCTTCAGAGAGGTAATGTGAGGTTTCCAGGACAATCTGCGGTCAAACAGGAGGCCAGAAACCTGACTATCAGGTTCTGGGATACGTGAGCCGTATAGGTACAATGGATGATCAGAGACCACTGAACGTCTAGTGAACGTAATTTGATGAGTTTTTCCACTAGAAAATTTAAACCCGTGAGTGGTGGCCCAATCAGAAACCCGGTTGATGGCATGCTGGAGGAAACTGCAATGAGGTGACAGTCAGCACCTGCACAAGCTATAGCAAAGTCATCCACATAGAGCGATGACCAAATACTGGATGGGAGAACAGATGCCAGATTATTTATAGCAAGCAGAAAAAGTGTTGTGCTCAGAACACATCCCTGGGGACACCTTCAGCTTGGACAAATTCGGGAGAGTTCATTACTAACCCGGACCGGAAATGTCTGTCAGTTAAGAAGGCCTTAAGAAAGAATGGTAGGTTGCCTCGGAGGCCTAAGGAGTGGGCCTGGGCCAAGATATTATATCTCCAAGTTGTATCATAAGCCTTCTCAAGGTCGAAAAAGATAGCGATAACCGAATGGTTATTCGCAAAGGCATTACGAATATACGTATCCAAGCGCAGCAAGGGGTCAATGGCAGAACGGCCCTTACGGAAGCCATACTGACTAGGGGAGAGACTATTGTGAGTCTCTAAATACCACATCAAACGTCTATTAACTAGACGTTCCATCACCTTGCAAACTGCACTGGTAAGAGCGATGGGACGGTAGTGAGAGGGATCACGTCCCGTAGCACCTGGTTTTCGAAAAGGGAGAACAATAGCAGACTTCCACAGCTGGAGAAGAACTTGCGACCATATGAGATTAAAGAGTCGTAAGAGCAGACTGATGTAAATGCTGTAGCATACGAATATGTATGCCGTCTGGCCCAGCTGCCGATGATCGGCAAGCAGTGTGTGTTGCCTCCAGTTCCTGAAGGGTAAAAGGCACATTATAGGATTCTTCTCTAAGAGAAGAAAAATCTAAGTGCTTTAACTCGCTGGCAGACTTAGAAGAAAGGAACCAGGGGCATAGATGGAGCCCCTGAGAAATGCGGATGAGATGATTACCAATTTGTGGCAACGGCAAGAGGGTGTGCTATATCGACACCAGCAACCTGAAGAACAGGAGCCGGGTCGGGGAGAATTTACCACTTAATTTCGCACTTTCTTCCAGACTGCACTCATCGAGGAAGCCGAAGTGACAGTAGAAACGTAATCTCGCCAGCAAGTGCGTTTAGCATCACATATGACACGGCGAGCAATAGCTCTCTTCTGCTTGAAATCAAGGAGTCTCTCTGTGGTTCTGATATACCGATACCTGCCCCATGCAGTGCGTTTCAAACGCACTGCCCGAGCACAAGCAGGAGACCACCAAGGCACGCACTTCTGAGGATGCTTGCCCGAGGTTTGGGGAATAGAATGTGAAGCCGCTGTGAAGATGGAGGACGAAAAGAGATGTAAAATCTCATCAATGGAGGACAAGGTAGGAACCTCATGAAAGGCAGTAAGATGTGCGTAAAGGTCCCATTTCGCCCGGTCAAATTGCCAGCGTGGGCAATGAGGAGGTGGAGAAAACAGAGGGGACTTAAGGATGATTGGGAAATGATCGCTGTCATGTAAGTCCGGGAGGACAGACCAGGTGAAGTCAAGGACAGTAGATGAAGAGCAGATGGAAAGATTGATGCAGGAGAAAGAATGAGTTCGGGGATCAAAATGGGTAGTCGTACCCGTATTTAAAACATGGAGGGGAAGAGAAGCAAGAAATGCCTCCAACTGAATGACACGGGAGTCACAGTGCGACCCTCCCCAGAGAAAATGGTGTGCGTTAAAATCGCCAAGTAATAGAAGGGGTGGCGGTAAGGAAGAAACCAGAAAATCAACATCTGGGATAAACATTACCCGCGAAGGGGAGAGATATAAAGAACAGAGTGTATACCACTTATTCAAGTGGATACGGGCTGCGGTGTAATGTAAGGAAAAAGGAACAGAGCTGACGGTATGGAACACCAGTGCGTATAAGAAGAGCACTTTCGTTAAAGGTTCCATCGGAAAAAGGATCCGATGAATATAACAAATCATAGTCTGAAAAGGGCCTGATAACAGGGAGGACAAAAGTGTCAACTTTGAGGATAGGGAGGTCTTGGAGCTCAAGCTGCTCCAGAATGTCATCACCACATGTCTGGAAATTCCGTTGGACAATGGTGTGGGGTAAAATGACAGTACCACTACAAGAATTGAGAGAATGATGTTTTTTAATAGTGATAGGAATAGTATCTATGGTCGTAAGGAGAGAAAGATCGCGAGCTTCGCCAGCATTCTGGATCGTGATGATGCGAGTGCTCTTGAGAGCGTGAAAGGAGATATCTTTACCTACATGGCAGAGGAGAGCCTTACCAATACTATGATCGGAAAGATAGGCAGTAGAAGAAGTCGGTCTTAGCATAAAAAACTTTGTCCATTGTGTAGTGTGAAACAAAGTGTGTAAGGGGAGTGCGTTGTGAGCTGGTCGTTTCTGAGATGAATGAGAATGAAGTGTCGAATCGTCATGTAAGGGTCTTGGTTGTTTAGATGTGGGAACGGAGTTGGTCCGACGTGGAACGGGCGAGCAACCCGAAAATTGCCACACTGTAGAGGGAGAAGCCGGAAGCATAGTCAAAGAAAAGCAGAGGTCAGACGTATCAAAGGGGCCAGTTGGAACCCCGGTACCTGAAGCAGGTGACGAACTGGCACCAGCAAGAGGTACAGGGGTATTGGAAGTGTCCGAAGAGTGGTCCAAGAACGAGGTAGGGTCAGAACTGGGTGCGGTATCAGGAAGGGGACCGGGGGTAGTACGTTCAGATTGGGTCGTCCATGGTTAGGTTACTTCTTTCTTTTCATTTTTAATAAAAAAAAAAGGAAAGAAAATAAAAAGAATAAAAAAAGGGGGGAACATGGAGGAATAGCTCCTAGGAGGAATGAAAGGGGCATAAATCCCCCTCCGCGCCCAAGGGGACCTCAGCACCGCAAGTAGTGCAGATGCGGCATGGAACCCGTGCCATACCCTACCCTTTATGCCAGTAAACCAGCAATCCGGGATAGCAACCTCACACCCACCGAGCCACCTCGGCGGACAAAAGAGAGGGCGGCCGGACACCCGCCACAAAGCATACCTCCTTCGGCCACCACCCCCGGAATCCGAAAGGTGGCTTCCAGAGATACACCCGTCGCCCAAAAGACACCCCCCAGGAGACCGGATAGGGATCGGGACATCCCCAGGCGATTCAGATTCCACGGCAAACTACACCACTGCCAAGAACCTCAACGGAATGGGATGGACCACGGTACCCTTCCCCCTACCTAGGAACCAGAATGCCTGTGGAGAGAATCTCACAGGGTAAAAATGGGAAGGGAATAAGGGAGGGATGAGGAGAAAAGGGGAGGGGGAATTGGGGGGTAATTAGATTCGGTCTGAGGAAGAAGACCAAGAGGTCCATTTCCTCAGACCGATAGCCTCTTTACCGCGACAAGGAGCCCCCCTTAAAGAGTGAGTTCCCTGAACTGAGCCTGAATACCTTCCATCCCCCCCCTCCCCCCGTGCTGTATAATTATACGGGTTTAGCGCTCCTCATGATTATAATACTAATCCACAACCACGAGAAGCGTGTCGAATCAGTGGGATGAGCTCACTGCTTAATTTACAAGTAGAGAAAGCTTTAAAGGACTTAATTAAAACGTTCCTATTCTTTGAACTGGTCACAAAATTTATTACTTATTGTAACCTATTGTTTTTACTTGAATACTCAAATACAGCTTGTAAACCCAATTCAATATCCATTGTTTCAACATTCTAAAATAAATTTACAAGCCTATATTCCAATGGGCAAAACAAAGGTACTGCTGGAATACCAAATTTAAATACCATACACAATTCAGCAGTTTTAAAATAATTTATCATTTACAGATTCATATTAAAATAAATTTCATTACTAAAAATTTTTCCTAATAAACTTTACCAGGAACACTCATCAGGAAATGCAGTGTAAGGCAAACTATTAACGCAGCCTACAGTTACTTTACTAGGGCAATCTGTTACAGAGGAAGCATCTACAAATCTGCCCATTACAAATACTTTTTCTCAAAATTTGAAGAAATTATTATGACATGTATTTAGCAGCAGCCATTCTATGAAACATAATGTAGTCAGTCATAGCAAAACTTATAATTTGCCTGAAACTAACTAACAGTAATTAACCCTTTCAGGGTCCAGACCTCCGATCTAAAACTTGTCCACAGGGTCCAAGAATTTAAAAAAAAAAAAATTCTTATGAAATAGTAGAGAATCTTTTTCTGAAGGTAATAAAACAAAAAGTACAAAATTTGCTGGAAAACTGATGAAGTTACGCTCATGAATTTTGCCGTGTCAGCGATATTTACGCATTGGCGATTTTGCCCACTTTGACTCATTTTACGCCAATTACATTATTCCAGTCGACCAAATTCTTAGCTATTTTGCTAGTATTATTTACATTTTATCAATTGAGCACATGAAATCACCCAATCAACCATTTTAACTACCCAATAAAGTGATCAGAAATTGGTAATTTGGCCAATTTCACACAAAGTTCAAAATATTTCAATTTAAAAATAGGGTCCAGAATAAACAATGCAGGCATTCCTGGTACTAAAATAACTTTCCTCTGTTTATTAGTTATGTTTCCAGACTTTGCAAATGAATTCCATTTTTATTTTTTTTTCACAATGAATTTTTATTCACACCAAAAAACAGAAGATTTACTGTTATGAAATACTGTAATAATTGTATAAATAATATCGGTGCATTCGTGAATGCACATTAGACCCACCAGCTGACATATATTGGACACGTGATGTCATTTGTTTACTCGAACATTGGCAAAAATCGAACATTTCCGCTACTCTGAGCTCAGTTTCAAGCCATTTTCAGTACTAAAACCAATGAAAATCATATCTATTTCTTTAATATATCTTGCATTCTATCAAATGAGACCAAGAAACTGCAAATACAACAGTAATAAACATACGAATATACACTGCAAAGTCGCTGTTTTTCTCCAAAAATACAATCAGTTTTTTTCTTGTTATGCAATGCGTGCTGCAGGATTTGTTTTATATGGTGCACACTTACCACATATATACATTCTCTCATATCTAGGTCCAAATTTACTACTCGCAGATTATCTGAGTGAGCTGAGCTCATGGCGTAGTACTACGGCTTGGACCCAGGCTTCAAAGCTGTAGAACTACGGGACGGACCCTGAAAGGGTTAATCATTGTTCTTAAAAGATTTTCTTCTAATCTACATTCAGTTCTAGAAATAGTGAATTCTGTTATACAGGAATATAGCCAAACAATTTATAAAAATTATATTTCAGTGATCTTTTGAATGGCAAGAAAATTTTATTATAGATCAGCATTAAAATGAGTTGCTTATGCATATTCAGATATAACAGATTCAGCAATGCTATAATCTTGTGCTCCAAAGGCACCTGAACATTCCCTAGAAGGTACCATGGTGACAGCAGTAGTTTTTTCATATACCCAGTATACTGTACATGGACATTTACTTTATACATTTATACACATAAATAATTGTAAAATTTTGAACTGCATGTTTTGTTGAATATGAAAGCTAAAACAGCTTTTCTGAGAGAGAAATTAGAGAAGTAAGATTTCTCGAGAGAAACCATTTTTTTTTTTTGGCAATACCAGCTGAAAAAAAGGTGTGGCTGAATGGATACAGATGGGAACACTCAAGTGATCTGGGGACAGAGAAATGGACAGATATTAACTTTGCATGACATATACAGTATTACTCTAGTAAATGATGCAAGTAGTAGAGACCTAGTGTCAGACTTGTTACAGAGAAATTGAGCACTGGAGAAATTTTAAGATTTATTACCACATATTACCAGCCATAAGTACATAGAGGAAAATACTTGCAGTCCCTACAGACAGAAGTAATGTGCAATTGCACCATAAAGACTAAGGTAAATAAATTGTTTTTAGGAATGCCTAGCTTCACTCCTTAAGGTAAACAGCCAGTTACCTTCTAGATGCATCCTATACCACCCACTCTCTTGTCTTTATCATTTTGCATTCTATTTTTCCATCACCCTGTTCTCTGAATGTTAATCACAGCCAAGAAAAATATAAGCATGAAACTATAGCTGTTTAATAAAAAAAAAACTGAGGTAATAGATAAGCTTAAAGGTGATGAGTGGGCTATCGAGACAGTGTGCTGCTTCATTGTTAGAAAATCAACAATCCATTAAATTCGAGAAAATGAGGTGAAAAGCACTTGTGCAATGAGCAATCCAGATTATGACCAACTAAAAACAATATCACATGTCAATACAGCTAAATAATGTAGAAAAGCTTCTGAATGTATAGACTGAGCAGATAACAGTAAGGTGCCCCATATAAAGCCCCTAATGATTCAAGAGAAGCTCTCATACTATAAAACACTGTGCAAGCACAACAAAAAGACTGCACAAGAGTTTGTTTACTACTAGAAGACCTAGCTGTTTTTTAATGTATAGTTGGTTACATAATTAAGTTCAGTGGGGAAAGTGCATCTGCTAACCACATTACAAATGATGCAATTATACATATGCTTGAACTTTTATATACGGCGCTGGAAAAAAAGGAAATTCAACTGGGCCTCTTCATAGACCTACGGAAAGCATTTGATACAGTTAACCACGATCTCTTGCACCGAAAACTTGAACATTACAGGGTCAGATAACATTCACTTGATTACCTAAAATCATATCTTAGCAATAGACACCAGTATGTATACACAAATGATATTACCTCCACCACATAACCTGTTCTTGTTGGAGTCCTCCAGGGTAGTATCCTTGGACCACTAATATTTCTAATATATTTCAATGACTTCCCCAATGCTTCTAAACTACTTAAACCTGTTCCTTTTGCAGATAACACTACTTATATCTTCTTTCACCCAAATCAAACCATACTTAAAAACACTGTAAATGATGAGCTACTAAAAATATCCACTTGGATGATGACCAACAAACTTACTCTCAATATCGACAAAACCTACTTCATACTATTTGGAAACAGAGCTGAAAATATTCAGCTAAACATATCAATAAATGGTCCCCCCATTTCAAGACACACTGGCAGAAAATTTCTAGGGCTCCACATTGACAGCTGTCTTAAATTTCAGACCCACATACAGCATATTTCCCAAAAAAATCTCCAAAACAGTAGGCATCCTCTCTAAGATACAGTACTATGTACCCAAATGGCACTTCTTGCTCTTTACCACTATCTCATCTACCCCTAGCTCACCTATGGTATTTGTGCATGGGGTTCAACCACAGCAAATCACCTTAAACCTTGTGCCAGGCAACACACCCCACCACTATCTAAGAGCTTGAACCTGCTTAACTTACAAAATACCCACTCATATTATTTTGCCTAATACATAAACAGAACATTCTCCAATATTAACCCTCCTCTCGAACTCTTTCTTGAGAACTACAACAGAATGCACTTGCATAACACAAGACACAAAACGCTCTTTGATATCCCTCGTGTCCATCTCTCCCTATGCAAAAATCCTATGCATATAAAAGGCCCTAAGATCTGGAATTCATTGCCTTAACATACAAAAGGGCCCCTGCCTGCACACCAATTCAAGGTTTGGCTTAGAAATTACCTCATCACCCAAAATTAACCACACAAACACTATACATTATTGCCACCAACAACTCAAAAATTTCTAAATATTTTAAGATTTCAAAACTAAAATGGTCTCAATCTCATTATGCAAAATGTGCCAAAATATAATACTGTAACTTGTTAATTAATTACTTGTTAATTCAATTACTGCTAAACAACTAACTACCTCTGTTGAAATATAAAAAGTGATGTTCAATTTAAACCAACTATGATATACAGTGGACCCCCGTCTAACGAACACCCCAGAAATCGTACAATTATGTAAGTATAATATTGTAAGTGCTTGTGGAAGTGTATTTTTGGGGGTCTGAAATAGACTAACCTACGTGACATTATTTCTTAAGGAAGTAAATTCGTTCGGTAATGGCACTTGAGCAGGCTTCTGGAATGAATTTTGTTCGTTAGCCGGGGGTCCACTGTATATGCCTAGTATTAAGTAGTCTCTTAAGCATTAGGTTTAGTCTGCCCAAAATACCCTGGCATGATAGTGGCTTTCTTTGTACTTAGCTAATCAAAATTGTAATTACACATCGTAAACTATGCAAAGAAAAAATCCTTAATCCTTACCATATACTTCCTCAATTTCCTCCTCATTTCTTGTGCTTTCTCTAGCACACTTTTTTTTTTCCAATAGTTGTTTATATATTTCTGAAACTACCTCTTTCCATAATTCATTTACTTTCACTTTACTCTTACCCACCACTGCCACTCTCCTTGTACTCAAACTCTTACTGTAGCTACAACTAAATAATGATCTTTTTGTTGCTCCTCTAAAAACGTGTACATCTTCAAGTATTCTTCTTTTCAACAAACCGAAAATATCCCACCAGCCGTATCCCACCGAAGCAGGGTGACCCAAAAGAAAAAACTAAAGCTTCTCTTTTTAAATTTAATATTGTATACAGGAGAAGGGGTTACTGGCCCCTTGCTCCTGGCATGTTAGTCACCTCTTACGACACACATGGCTTATGGAAGAAGAATTCTGTTCCACTTCCCCATGGAGATAAGAGGAAATAAACAAGAACAAGAACTAGTAAGGAAATAGAAGAAAACCCAGAGGGGCATGTGTGTATATATGCTTGTCTATGCATGTGCAGTGTGACCTAAGTGTAAGTAGCAAAACGTACCTGAAATCTTGCACATTTATGAGACAAAAGACACCAGCAATCCTACATTTTCAAGTATACCCATTAAACTTTTGTTTACTAATGAAGGCTATCAAACTGCTATAACAGCACCCTACACCATATCTCTCATAATTATTTATCCTCATTTTTCTCAAAATATTACCTATTAACAAACCTTTCTATAAAACTCAATTAAGGGTCTCCATTTTCATTTACCCCTGGTACTTCAAACTTACCTACTACACCCTCTATAATTCTCACCCACATTAGCATAAAGGTCCCCCACCACAATAATTCTCTCACTCAGCTCAAACTCCCTTAACACTCACTGAACACCCCCCAAAATCTGTCTTTCCTACCCTCCTCTCACCCTAGGTACACACATACTGTAGCCCAACTTTTTTGCATCCCATCTTTACTCTAACCCACAAAATTCTTGAGTTTGTGTACTTATCTTTATATTTTCTTTCCATAATTGATCACTTAAGTATCATATTAAAAACATGGGTCATAGAGGACTTCAGAAATTTTTTTAAACTATGTTAGCATTAATAATTATAGTAAACATCAATTGAAAAGTAAAGTAACTTATGGCAAAAATATTTTCACCAGACACACCGATTCACTCGGTCCAAGGAGTGTCGCAGTCCTTCTATTGGCCCTGGGACTGCTGCAACCCTACAATCAGCCCTAGGGCTGCCACAACCCTTCAGTTTAACAACACTAGCACCATACAGCAGATAGTCCAAATTCTTTTGGCATTTTGTTTATTACAACCATGAGCATATTTATTTTCTAAAACAAAAGGCATCTTATGGCCGGTAATATATGGCAGGTTGGCAAAGCAATTGGGGAGACAGAGAAAATGCCACCATGTATATGACAGGTGATAGCATTACCAAAAATGCAAAAATAATTATGTAACAGTTTAGGTAAAGGATGGTGGCAGGTATATTAACCATGTGCACAGCCTGTTACATAGACTCAACAAAGCTCTAATGTATTATTGCTGTTATGGTTTTACAAAACAAATGGTCCCTTATCCATGTGGCTAGTAACATGGAGTTCGGTGCCATACAAATGCTCTTCCTTGCTGGGAAAGCTGCTACAGAATTTGTCCTCAAACAGCTATACAGTTTGAGGTTCAATTTCCAATGAGAGGTTCCCAAACATATTCAGTTTACTGAGTACCTCCTACAAACTACTCCAATTCTACATTATTGTGTTCACCAAAATTTTTTTCAAAAATTTATAATTTGCACTTCATGTTGAACTTGAATTGTGAAAGAAAAGTTTCACCAACAGAGCATAATCAAAGAGTAACATTTGAAAGATATAGTCTTACACGTTTGAAACACACAACTGCCCATTTCAGGTTTTAATGTATCCATTTTTTAATTTAACATATAAATGTAATATCTGAGGTTTAGTAGAAGTAGTCATATTCTTGTACAAAATTAATGAAAAGGTTATTAAACCACACAGAATATCAGTATGCTAATTTGGTCAAAAATTATCACAAATACTTGCATTTTAATACATAAAACTTACATTAAGGTTTTGTATCATACAATACAGACTATGACCACACTAGTTCGAACATTATTAAAATACAGTATCTTTTTGACACAAGAAAAGCACCAGTCATCAGTTTTCAGTAAGAACAAGTATTGTAAACCATTCTGAGTATAATTATCTTATTTATGACAGGAATTTTGCCTGTAAAATAGCAATGTTGGCAAGAATTGACATAAAATCAAGATACTATGAGTGCTATGTCCCACCAGCCCACCACCACACCTTGGACCCGTGTAATGGACTGCCCTCGGTGGTAAAATGTTCAAGAGGGATAAATACTGAGAGGACGATTGTGGCGTCTTGCTGTCAGCCAGCTTATTTGGGTTTAGTCTCCTGGTCTGTTACACGACGAATGAAGATGCAGTCTTCTGGCATGGGATCAATTTTTTCTTGCTCATACATGAAGGAGCAGGCAATTGCAAGTGTGTTACCTGAATCAGAAAGAAAAAAATATAATTGAAACATTTACTTGTTGATTATTCAGGGAACACATGGCCCAATCAATACAATAGTACATATGATCAAGATTTAAACAAATGCAAAATTGCACTTATTTCAGTTACTGCACAATCTAAGAAAGGTATCTCTCTGATTAGAAAAAGCTTCTAAAATTATTTTGTGGAAACCAAAATAAAAAATGGATTCGTAAAATTGACAAAAGGGTATGTACCCTCTGCAAGTGTTGTATGCAACCTCCCTTAGTTACAGTTTACCAGCATTAAAAATTTGAGGCAATTGAACTAAGCTTTTTTGAGTTATAATTGTAAATCTTGGAGGAAGAAAATATTAAATAAAAATACAACCACCAATATATGTTACATCTAGTGAATGTGAAAATGGTATACAACACCGTCAGGTTGATAAGACACATGTGCAACAGTTACGTATCTTTATTCTGAGAAATATTCAGAATAAAGATAACTAACTGTTGCACATGTATCTTACTTATCATATGTTACCTCTGTTGAGAAGTACCTAATAATTTTTCAAAAATGTTTGGTTTACCATTTTTTCCTGGTTTACAGTTCTTATTTAACTTTATATGACATTTTTTCTTTTACATTTCAAGAATGCAACAATCCAACAGTTCTCCTGCTTTTATTTTTATACAGGCAAATGTGTCGCCCTGATTAAGAAGGAAAACCGATAAACCACCACTAGCCGTCTTTTCAAAAGACCATAAACATTACAATTCTAATGGTTCATCAAAATGAAACCTCCACACTTATCACTCAGTGTAAGCACTATACAGCATCTCCTCGCTTAACAATGGAGTTCCGTTCCTAAGACCACATCAGTAAACGAATTTGTCGCTAATTGAAGAGCACCATTTATAACATTTCTGGTATATTTTTAAATGTTTATACAGTAGTGTACTGCATACTGTAATAAACAGAATAGAGGAAATCAGCTCTAATATATGTACATTATTTAGGTATGCATACTGGTCAAATAGCCTGTTGTAAGTCCGAGTCATCGGTAAATGAGTACTTCGCTAAGTGAGGAGAGGCTGTACTTGCCTTCTCAAAATTTGCTCCCTAGCTCTTTCCAGAGTGGCACATACATTATGATCTAATGACAAATAGGACTTCAACATTGGCAGCCAATTTTTTCGAAATACAAGCCCCTTCAAAACTCAGGTCTTGTTAACTGTTTACCTTGAATCCCTTCATAAACATTACTACACTCATACTGGAACTGCAGGCCAAATATCAAGGCCCACAGACCTCAATTCACTCTTGCACATATCTGATTAATGTTCAAGCTTCTACCTCTCAATATTTCTTTCACACCTTGCATCCAACTTTTCGTCAATGTCCCCCAGAAAGCCTTCCACCCACCTCCTAATCAGCCCAGTTTGCCACATTCTTTCTACATGACCAAACCACATCACTTACCACTCTTCTGCTCTTTAACTCTTTCACTGTCCAGACACCCAAAATTAACCCTTTCACTGTCAATCATGTACAGCTACATCATTAAGTCCAGGGGTTCCTAATGTAGTTCTACGTCATGAGCTCACCTCACTCACATAAGCCGTGAGCAGTAGATTTTAGTCTAGATATGAGACAATGGGTCTGTGCAGTGAATGTGCACTGTATAAAAGAAAACCTGCCCTACACAATGCATGATGGAAAAAACAATATACAGTGGACCCTCGCTATTCGAACACTCCAAAACTCACCCTCATTCAGAATGCTGTTACCAAACGAATTTATTCCCATAAGGAATGATGTAAATTAAATTAGTCCATTTCAGACCCCCAAAAATACACTTATAAAAAAGCACTTACAATAATAAACTTACATAAAAGGGGGAGTTTTGGAGTGTTCGAATAGCGAGGGTCCACTGTACTGCGACCTTGTGAATGGTTTAAAAAAAGTGACTGCAGTGTTTTCCAAGATGGTTTTTATGAATATATTGGCAGTTTCTTAGTATAATTTGTAAGAATGAAAGACATACATGTATTATTGAAATAGAGATGATTTTGATTGATTTTTGGACTTGAAGTAGGTTGAAACTGAACTAAAAGTACTGAAAATACAATAGAACCCCTGCATCCACGGATTCAGTTTCTGCTGGTTTACCATGGCCCAAAAATAACCCTTAATTTTGCTTAACCCTTTGAGGGTCTGTCCCGTAGTTCTACGGCTTTGAAGCTTGGGTCCAAGCCATAGTGCATTATGAGCTCAGCTAACTCAGATAAGCTGAGTGGTATATTTGGGCCTAGATATGAGAGAATGCATCTATGTGGTAAGTGTGCACCATATAAAACAAATTCTGCAGCACACAATGCATAATGAGGAAAAAAACTGCAACTGTGTTTTTGGATTAAAACAGCGCCTTTCCAGTGTATTTTCATATGGTTTTTACAGCTGTATTCACGGTTTCTTGGTCTCAATTGACAGAATGGAAGATATATTACAGAAATAGAGATGAATTTGATTGGTATTATTACTAAAAATAGCTTGAAATTGAGCCCAAAGTAGCAGAAATGTTAGATTTTTGTTAATGTTCAAGAGTAAACAAATCACATCATGTGTCCAATACATGTCAGCTGGTGGGTCTAGTGTTCGTTCTCAAAAATCACCTACTCACCCTATACTAAATACTCATACTGTAACAAACTTTCAAACCCAATGTTATTTTACTTAAGATAATCTCAGTTTTATATTGTCATCCTCCTTAACACTTGTTGCAATTTCATATCATATTGTCATTTAAAATAGTATAGTATCATCATTTTGTTAATTTGAAATAAAATATATAACTAGAAGAAACTCAACCAATTTCTCTAGTATTAAGTACTTAGTGAATAAGTCTTTAGAATAAGCTGCAACTAATGTCATGGCATGCCAGTGGCTCTCCTTGCATTACAGTTTTATAATTGTAACTACCAATAACTATGTATACTTGTAACTTGCATCGAAATAAAAATATTATTATATTATTATTATTATTATTATTATTATTATAAAATTATTACAATATTGCATAATAGTAAGTCTTCTATTTTTTGGTGTGAATAAAAATTCTTTATGTGAATAAAATATAAAAAAAGAATTCATCTGTAAAGCCTGGAAACATAATTAATAAACAAAGGAAATTTATTTTAGTGCCAGGAATGTCTGCATTGTTTATTATGGACTACAGTGGTACCTCGACTTACGATGTTATCATCTTACGTTATATTCGATAACCGATATTTATAACGTAAGAAATTTGAATGCGACTTACGATGTTTGATTCGTCTAACGACATTCGTACCGGACGTGTCCGCTTGGCGCCCAGCTGAGCGCGCACTCCAGGGAGCGTCAGTGTGCTATTGTTTACAAGTGAGAGCGACCACCCACCCACACCCACGCATTCATACCAGTATATTGTCATTATTCCACTGTTTTTAGTGCTTGCAACTGCTAAATAAGCCACCATGGGCCCTAAGAAAGCTCCTAGTGCCAAGCCTGTGGTAAAGAATGTGCAGGGAGTGAAGCATTTATGCAGGGAGTGTAGCAGGCATGCAGGGAGTGTAGCAGGCATGGAGGGAGTGTAGCAAAGATGCAGAGAGTGTAGCAGGGATGCAGGGAGTGTAGCAGGCATGCAGGGAGTGTAGCAGGCATGCAGGGAGTGTAGCAGGCATGCAGGGAGTGTAGCAGGCATGCAGGGAGTGTAGCAGGGATGCAGGGAGTGTAGCAAGGATGCAGGGAGTGTAGCAAGGATGCAGGGAGTGTAGCAAGGATGCAGGGAGTGTAGCAAGGATGCAGGGAGTGTAGCAAGGATGCAGGGAGTGTAGTAGGCATGCAGGGAGTGTAGCATTCATGCAGGGAGTGTAGCATTCATGCAGGGAGTGTAGCATTCATGCAGGGAGTGTAGCATTCATGCAGGGAGTGTAGCATTCATGCAGGGAGTGTAGCATTCATGCAGGGAGTGTAGCATTCATGCAGGGAGTGTAGCATTCATGCAGGGAGTGTAGCATTCATGCAGGGAGTGTAGCATTCATGCAGGAGTGTAGCATTCATGCAGGGAGTGTAGCATTCATGCAGGGAGTGTAGCATTCATGCAGGGAGTGTAGCATTCATGAGGGAGTGTAGCATTCATGCAGGGAGTGTAGCATTCATGCAGGGAGTGTAGCATTCATGCAGGGAGTGTAGCATTCATGCAGGGAGTGTAGCATTCATACAGGGAGTGTAGCATTCATGCAGGGAGTGTAGCATTCAAAGAAAAAGGCCAGTAACCCCAGAAAAGGACTTGGTACCTGCAGTGTTAATGGAAGGGGATTCCCCTTCCAAACACTAGCATACTACTCCACCTTCTCCCCTCCTCCCGTCCTCCACACATCAACAACTCTTCAATAAATGTAAGTGACATGTTATTGTTCAATATTTGCATGTGTATTTAGGTATTCTTTATTAAATTATTTATTATTTAATGTCAAAAAGTTCTAAAAAATATTTTATTTAACTACTTTTGGAAGTCTTGGACGGATTAAATTTATTTCCATTATTTCTTATGGGGAAAATTGATTCGTCTAACGATTGTTTCGCCTTAAGATATGCCCTCTCTGACGGATTAATATCGTAAGTCGAGGTACCACTGTATTTTGAAATTGGAATATTTTGAACTTTGTGTGAAATTGGCCAAATTACCAATTTCTGATCACTATATTGGGTAGTTGAAATAGTTGATTGGGCAATTTCTTGTGCTCAACAGATAAAATGGAACACAAACTAGTGAAATAGCTAAGAATTTGGTCTAATGGAACAACATAATTGGCCGTAAATATCGCTGATACGGTAAAATCCACGAGAGCGTAATTTCATCAATTTTTTATAAAATTTTGGACTTTTTGTTTTATTACCTTTCAAAAAAGAATATATCTACCATTTCATAGGAAAAATAATAAAAGTTTTTTGAAAATTCTTTGACCCTGTGGGAAATTTTGAGATTGGGGGTCTGGACCCTCAAAGGGTTAATAATATCACCAAAGTACAAACATAGTGATGATGGCAGCTGTTTAAAGCCTAAAAGAAGCCATGAAGTGCTTCCCATCAGCAAAATAGGTGCTAATTCTCTACTTCTTCTTTCAACAAATAGACAGTTTCCCACCAAGGCGGGGTGGCCCAAAAAGAAAAACAAAAGTTTCTCTTTTTAACCCCAGTAATGTATACAGGAGAAGGGGTTACTAGCCCCCTGCTCCCGGCATCTCAGTCGACTCTTACGACACGCATGGCTACAGAGGAAGAATTCTGTTCCACTTCCCCATGGAGATAAGAGGAAATAAGAACAAGAACCAGTAAGAAAATAGAAGAAAACCCAGAGGGGTGTGTATATATATGCTTGTACATGAATGTGTAGTGTGACCTAAGTGTAAGTAGAAGTAACAAGACATACCTGAAATCTTGCATGTTTATGAGACAGAAAAAAGACACCAGCAATCCTACCATTATGTAAAACAATTACAGGCTTTCGTTTCACACTCACTTGGCATGACGGTAGTACCTCCCTGGGCGGTTGCTGTCTACCAACCTACTACCTAGGAATTCTCCACTTATTGTCCTTAATTTATCACTCGATATAAATTTATCATAGGTACATAAACAAAAAACGCTTTAGACAGCAACTGCCCAGGGACGTACTACCGTACTACCAAGTGAGTGTTAAAAAGAAGCCTGTAATTGTTTTACATGATGGTAGGATTGCTGGTGTCTTTTCTGTCTCATAAACATGCAAGATTTCAGGTATGTCTTCTTACTTCTACTTACACTTAGGTCACACTGCACATTCATGTACAAGCATATATATACACACCCCTCTGGGTTTTCTTCTATTTTCTTACTAGTTCTTGTTCTTATTTCATCTTATCTCCATGGGGAAGTGGAACAGAATTCTTCCACCGTAAGCCATGTGTGTCGTAAGAGTCGACTAAAATGCTGGGAGCAAGGGGCTAGTAACCCCTTCTCCTGTATACATTACTAAAGTTAAAAAGAGAAACTTTTGTTTTTCTCTTTGGGCCACAACGCCTTGGTAGGAAACGGCCGATTTGTTGAAAGAAGACAAACAAAAAACGCTTTAGACAGCAACTGCCCAGGGAGGTACTACCGTACTACCAAGTGAGTGTAAAACAGAACCCTGTATTTGTTTTACATGATGGTAGGATTGCTGGTGTCTTTTTTCTGTCTCATAAACATGCAATATTTCAGGTACATCTTGCTACTTCTGCTTACACTTAGGTCACACTGCAAATGCATCGACAAGCATATATACACACACTCCCCTCTGGATTTTCTTCTATTTACTTATTAGTTGTTCTTCTCGTTTATTTCAAATATACATGTATTTGACAGACACTGAAAGAGTTACAGATAAATGTATTTCAACAACATTTATTAACAATACCTCACCCATGCTTATTTGTTACATGTTACACTATACAGGAGTCCTCCCCCTAAAAACTAAAGTAGAAAATGACACCTCAAATATAACAGAACTCTGTTTTATTCAGATAATCGAGAGATGAGGTTTAAGGTGAATACAGAGGCATTAATAAACCACTGCATGTAAGAACTACTGATGGGAATTGAAAATAAATAAAACCTACTGGTATGCCTGTGAGGATACCAAACTAGAAACTGATTTATTTTGTACTTTTTCATTCATATAGCAAACTGAAATACTTATTTATGTATTACCATCATTACTGAAGCAGAGAGATGAAATGGAAGTTGGATAACGGTGGAACTGACACAATCTCTTCTTGTTGAACCCATCCCAAATGTTAACATACCCATCAGAACCACCAGTGGCAAAAGTGTTATATCCATTGTGGAAGCTGAAACAAAGTGAAAGTATAAAGCATTAGCATCTACACCATACCTAATTTTTTTTACAAAATTCCTTCAGTCATCAATGTTTATATCCTTCGAACTTGAAATTGTATAAAATGTGGTTATGAAGACACTGATTAACCCTTTCAGGGTTTCGGCCGTACTAATACGGCTTACGCGCCAGGGTTTTCGTCATACTAGTACGCCTAAATTCTAGCACCCTCAAATCAAGTGGAAACAGGCTGGTAGGCCTAGATGTGAGAGAATGGGTCTGTGCGGTCAGTGTGCACAGTATAAAAAAAATCTTGCACCACACAGTGCATAATGAGGAAAAAAAACTGACCGTGTTTTTGGTTTAAAACAGTGAATTTGCAGTCTATTTTCGTATAGTATTTATGCTTGTATTCTCGTTTTCTTAGTCTCATTTGATAGAATGGATGATATATTACAGAAAAAGAGATAATTTTGACTGGTTTCACGATGACAAGTACCTTGAAACTGAGTGCAAAGTAGCGAAAATGTACGATTTTTGCCGATGTTCAAGAGTAAACATATCACACCATGCGTCCAATACACATCAACTAGGTAGTCTAATATTCTTGCACAAGTGCGCTGATATTATTTATACCATTTTTACAATGATGCAGTTGTATACATAACAGTAAATCTTCTATTTTTTGAGAGAATAAAAAAAAATCAAAATAGAAAGCAAAAGTAATGTAAGAGGGGCCTGGAGACGTGACTAATGAACAGATAAAATGTTATTTGAGTGCCAGGAATGTCTGTCTCGTTTATTCTGGACCCTATTTTGAAATTGGCATCTTTTGAAATTTGTGTGAAATTAGCCAAATTGCCAATTTCTGACCACCTTATTGGGTAGTTGAAATCGGTAAATTGGCAGTTTCTTACGTTCAATTGATAGAACAAATGGAATTCTAGCGAAATAGCTATAATTTTAGTAGACTGAATTATTGGAATTTGCCGAAAATAGGGCTCAAAGTGGACAAAATCGCCGATGCGTAAATGTCACCGATACCGCTAACTTCACGAGAGCATAATTCCGTTAGTTTTCCATCAAATTTCATAATTTTGGTGGCGTTATGATCGGAAAAAGATTCTCTATCGTTTCATAAGAATTTTTTTTTTCCCGAAAAATCTGCGACCCTGAGAACGTGTTTGGGAGAGGGCCCTGCGACCCTGAAAGGGTTAACAAGGACATTATCCAAATACCCACAAAAAATACTTTATGCTGCTAATAAATGTACAGTATACCAGCATATATATAAAACAAAGATTACATTCTAAATTTAATCCATTTTATTCTGAGAAGTGGGGGGTGGTGGTGACATCAGGACGACTGGAGCAATAATGTCAAGTTATACATATTTTTCACTGATTTTAACAGATAAGTATTCCCCATATTTTATATATAGAAAATTAAATTTATTTCTGAACTGATAAATAGAGTACATGTGAAAGAGTTAATTACTGCATAAAGAAGCGTACTAAACTGTAAGTATTAACCCTTTGACTGTCGCAACCAATAATCCTGAGTGCTCTCCTGTTGTCGCAATATTTAAAAAAAAAATTTTTTTTTTCTTAAGAAATGATAGAGAATCTTTTCCCGATCATAACGACACCAAAAGTTTGAAATTTGAATGAAAACTTACGGAATTACACTCTCGCAAAGTTAGTGATCTTGGCGATATATACGCATTGGCAATTTTGCCGACTATGCGTCCTATTTTCGGCCAATTCCATTGTTCCAGTCGACCAAACTCATGGCTATTTCTTTAGAACTCCATTTGTTCTATCGATTGAGTACAAGAAACCATCAATTTTCCTATTTCAACTACCCAATAAAGTGGTCAGAAATTGGCAATTTAGCCAATTTCATGCAAAATAAAAAAAGATGTCAATTTCAAAATAGGGTCCAGAATAAACAATGCAGACATTCCTGGCACTAAAATAAGAAGTTATCTGTTCATTAGTCACATCTTTATGCCCCTCTTATATTACTCTTGCTTTCTATTTTGATTTTTTATTCACACAACAAATAGAAGATTTACCGTTATGCAGACTATTGCATTATTGTAAAAATGATATAAATAATATCAGTGCACTTGTGAAAGAATATTAGACTCGCCAATTGATGTGTATTGGACACGTGGTGTGATTTGTTTACTCTTGAACATTTGCAAAAATCGAACATTTCCCCTACTTTGAGCTCAATTTCAAGGTCGTTTTCATCATGAAACTAATCAAAATCATCTAAATTTCTGTAGTATGTTTTCCATTCTATCAAATGAGACCATAAAAAAGAATACAAACATAAATACTACAGTGGACCCCCGAGTTTCGAACCGGACACTGATTATGAAGATACACTATGAAGGTTTAACAAAGGAAAGTTTTTGATCTAATTAACCTACGTGAATTTTTTATAGAACACTGACCACTTGACATTCTTCAGGGCCTACAGCTTCTCCGCTGATCTTGACAGGACCCGAGCTAGAACTTCCCCTGAGTCTGCTCAAAGTGCCTTACCGAACGAATTT
Organism: Cherax destructor; assembly: GCA_009830355.1. Taxonomy (NCBI): domain Eukaryota; kingdom Metazoa; phylum Arthropoda; class Malacostraca; order Decapoda; family Parastacidae; genus Cherax; species Cherax destructor. Next base: position 26,537 of record WNWK01015304.1, read on the forward strand.
ACTCAAGAAAAATTTCATAGGGATTAGACCCAAAAATACACTTCCAAAGAACTACAAATATACTTACATACTTACATGTTCCGAGTATCGTAACCCGGTCCACTGTATATGAAAATACACCTCAAAGACAGCGTTTTAATCCAAAAAACGGTCAAAGTTTTTTTTCTCTCATTATGCACTGCGTGCTGCAGGATTTTTTTTTATACTGCACACACTGACCACATATACCCATTCTCTCATATGTGGGCCTACCAGCTTTCTCCCGCTTGATTTGAAGCCGCTAGAATTTGTGAGTATATATACGTCCGAAACAGTGGCTCGTAAGACGTATATATATGATCGAAACAGTCAAAGGGTTAAGGGAAGGTAAGAAAAATAAAAGAACATACATACAATAGGCCCTGACTTACCATGTTCCAAATTACAACACTTTACACTTATAACACTGACACTTTGGAACCAATTAATTAATTACAATCAATGATCCCTGGTTACAATCTTTTTTTTTAACACACCAGTAATCTCCCACAAAGGTAGAGTGGGCCCCCCCTTCCCCCTCAAAGAAAAAACTTTCACCATCTTTCACTCCATCACTGTCTTGCCAGAGTCAAATACTAAGTTCAGATGTTCACAATTGTCCTCAAAGATTTAAGTTATACCATGAATTTAAGGAAAGATCCTGGACTTCGCCTTACGAAAGCAGACAAAGCAAATGCGATAGTAATTATGGACAAGATACACTATAGTGGAAAAATGAACATGTTATTAGAAGACGGGAGAACTTACATGCCTTTAAGATGGTTACTGATTCTGGTTTACACCTTGATGTTGTACCAAAGATGTAGGATACATAGGTCACCCGCACACAGGGAAATGAAACTTTGGATGATGTCTCAGTACAACTTGAACCATTTGGTGGTGACTGGTTAATGGTCCAAGCCAGATCGAAATGTCGTCACAGTTTTTATTTTCCTACGTGAGGGTTATTTGTGTATTGGTCCAATCACGGTATTGTTGCCTTTTTCTTCTTCAAAGTAGGAGGAAGCTAGTGCGTGGTAGGCTTTCAACCTTTTAAAAGCAGTATCCATGAATAGGTCAATTCCAGACTCTCTTGCTGAAAAATTTGGTTCTAAAATCACAAACCATACACATTAATTACTGGGTAATTGGTTGCAAAGTGTCAACATGGTAAGTACAGATCACTAAGTCAGGGCCCTACCTTACATTTTTTTTTTTCAATGAACCAGCCATATCCCACCGAGGCAAGGTGACCTAAAAAGAAAAAAGAAATTTCTTTTTTTAAGTTTAGTAATGTATACAGGAGAAGGAGTTACTAGCCCCTTGCTCCCGGCATTTTAGTTACCTCTTACGACACTCGTACTTATGGAGGAATTCTTTTCCCGGCATTTTAGTCACCTCTTATGACACTTGTGGTTTATGGAAGAAGAATTCTTTTCCACTTCCCCATAGAGTCTACCTTACATATAGTGTAGTAATACACAGCTGCTGAATAAGACAATGTACTAACCTAATAGCATTAACAGGGAATATTTTCTCAATTCCATCTTCTTTGAGTCTGTGGCACTTGAAGGCGTATTTCTTTTTCTGGACCTCAGGGCTGGGGTCGAGATATTCTACTGCAACTCTGCCTTCAATACTTGACACTACATACCCCTGAAAGTTCGAGATTATTAAACTACAATGTATAATTACATAATCTACCATACTATATTATTTTCATAAATACTGCTACTTAGTAGTTTATCACAATTAATGTGAGGGCAAAAACTACAGGAGCAAAAATTTCTATAAACTAATTCTGTTGAGGAACGAAGGCCCTACTTTTATTACCATATACAGTGGACCCCCGGCTAACGAACACCCCGGAAATCGTACAATTATGTAAGTATAATATTGTAAGTGCTTGTGGAAGTGTATTTTGGGGGGTCTGAAATAGACTAACCTACGTGACATTATTTCTTAAGGAAGTAAATTCGTTCGGTAATGGCACTTGAGCAGGCTTCTGGGATGAAGTTTTTTTCGTTAGCCGGGGGTCCACTGTACTACTATCTTTAATTCCAAGATTCAGGTGTTTATGAATAGGTGAAGCAACAAGATCCTACATTCTGATGCTAGGAACACCAGCTTAATTTTAGTGAAAACATTTTTAATGGTGAATACAGGAGGGCCCTATTCTTTTATGGCTGTTAGGTTCCTGACCCCACCAATAAGCAAAAACTGCCGGCAGGTGGAAAAATCTTCCCTCTTCTATCAAAGAATTCTTCCTAGCTGTACTACCTTGTGTACCCATGAGAGGTCCCTGTGTACCCCTGAGAGGTCCCTGTGTACCCCTGAGAGGTCCCTGTGTACCTACTCATATTACATATTAAGGAAATAGGAATCGATCGTTTAGATCGAGCCTCTTTATATTTCACAGTCTGCTCGTTGGGATTCCTAAGACTTAATCCTTTTGGGGTCGGTGCCGTACTAGTACGTGTAAATTCTAGCAGCCTCAAATTAAGTGGGAAATGGCTGGTAGGCCCACATATGAAAGAATGGGTCTGTGTGGTCAGTGTGCGCAGTATAAAAAAATCCTGAAGCACACACTGCATAATGAGAGAAAAAAACTGACTGTATTTTTTGTTTAAAACAGCGAATTTGCAGTCTATTTTCGTATGGTATTTATTGATGTATTCTCGGTTTCTTGGTCACCTTTGATAGAATGGAAGATATATTACAGAAATAGAGATGATTTTGATTAGTTTTACGATGACAAGTACCTTGAAATTGAGCTAAAAGTAGCGAAAATTTTGCCGATGTTCAAGAGTAAACAAATCACGCCACGTGTCCAATACACGTCAACTGGTGAGTCTAATATTCTTCCACAAGTGTGGTGATATTATTTATACCGTTTTTACAATGATGCAGTTGTATACATAACAGTAAATCTTCTATTTTTTGTGAGAAGAAAAATTCAAAATGGAAAGCAAAAGTAATGTAAGAGGGGCCTGGAGACATGACTAATGAACAGAGAAGATGTTATTTTAGTCCCAGGAATGTCTGCCTTGTTTATTCTGGACCCCATTTTGAAATTGGGATCATTTGAAATTTGAGTGAAATTGGCCAAATTGCCAATTTCTGACCACTTTTTTGGGTAGTTGAAATTGGTGAATGGGCAGTTTATTGTACTCAATCGATAGAAGAAATGGAGTTCTAGCGAAATAGCTATGATTTTAGTAGACTGGAACATTGGAATTGGCCAAAAATAGGGCTCAAATTGGGCGAAATCGCCGATGCGTAAATATCGAGACCGATAACTTTGCGAGAGCATAATTCAGTAAGTTTTCCATCAAATTTCATACTTTTGGTGTCGTTATGATCAGAGAAAGATTTTCTATCATTTCATTAGAATTTTTTTTTTTCAAAGAAATTTTTTGACCCTAAGAACGAGTTTGGGAGAGACCCTCTTGACCCTGAAAGGGAATTAATCAGTACTTTACTTTAAAGGGAAGTTTCTACCAAAGAAGACAATCATGATGACCCCTCTCGGCGGAGTTCTGAAGGTATCCAAAGACATTTTCCTTATGTGGTCTTAAGTTAAAACTTATTGGTATACCGAGCGTGGTCCACTTGGCGAAGTCCTGAAGGCCTCCCAGTTGCCAGCCTTCAGCTATCCTGAGACTGAATACAACCCAAGGAGAGAACTGAGGATAAGATCTTCTCAACGGAATCTTAACCCTTTCAGGGTCCAAGGACTCTCTCCGAAACTCGTTCTTAGGGTCCAAGAATTTAAAAAAAAAACAAATTCTTATGAAATGATAAAGAATCTTTTTCCGATCATAACGCCACAAAAATTATGAAATTTGATCGAAAACTAACGGAATTATGCTTTCGCGAAGTTAGCGGTATCCATGACATTTAAGCATTGGCGATTTCGCCCAATTTGAGCCCTATTTTGGCAAATTCCAATGTTTCAGTCTACTAAAATTATATCTATTTCGCTAGAACTCCATTTCTTCTATCGATTGCGTACAAGAAACCGCCTATTTACCAATTTCAACTACCCAAAACAGTAGTCAGAAAATGGCAATTTGGCCAATTACACACAAATTTCAAACGATGCCAATTTCAAAATAGGGTCCAGAACAAACAAGACAGACATTCCTGGCACTAAAATAACATCTTTGTTCGTTAGTCACGTCTCCAGGCCTCTCTTACATTACTTTTGCTTTCCATTTTGAATTTTTATTCTCACAAAAAATAGAAGATTTACTGTTATGTATACAACTGCATCATTGTAAAAATGGTATAAATAATATCAGCGCACTTGTGCAAGAATATTAGACTCACCAGTTGATGTGTATTGGATGCATGGTGTGATTTGTTTACTCTTGAACATCGGACAAAATCGAACATTTTCGCTACTTTGCGCTCACTTTCAAGGTACTTGTCATTGTGAAACCAGTCAAAATTATCTCTATTTCTGTAATATATCATCCATTCTATCAAATGAGACTAAGAAAACGAGAATACAAGCATAAATACCATACAAAAATAGACTGCAAAGTCGGTTTTAAACCAAAAACACGAGGTTTTTTTTTTCCCTCATTATGCACTGTGTGGTGCAGGATTTTTTTTTATACTGCGCACACTGACTGCACAGACCCATTCTCTCACATCTAGGCCTACCAGCCTGTTTCTGCTTTATTTGAGGGTGCTAGAATTTAGGCGTACTAGTACGACCAAAACCCTGGGGCGTAAGCCGTACTAGTACAGCCGAAACCCTGAAAGGGTTAAAGGTCCCAAAGGTATTTTCTTGTTTCACTAAGTGTTTTAACCCTTTCACTGTTGAGACCCCTGCTCACAAATTTGCTCTCAGTGTTGAAGAATTTTCAACAACAACAAAAAAATGTTCTCATGAAATGATGAAGAATCTTTTCCCTATGGTAATGACACCAAAAGTATGAAATTTGATGGAAACGTTCATCATCATCATCATCATATCATCATCATATCATCATCACATCATCATCATCATCATCATCATCATCATACATCATCATCACATCATCATCACATCATCATCACATCATCATCACATCATCATCACATCATCATCAATCATCATCATATCATCATCATATCATCATCATATCATCATCATATCATCATCATATCATCATCATATCATCATCATCATCATCATCATCATCATCATCATCATCATCATCATCATCATCATCATCATCATCATCATCATCATCATCATCATCATCATCATCATCATCATCATCATCATCATCATCATCATCATCATCATCATCATCATCATCATCATCATCATCATCATCATCATCATCATCATCATCATCATCATCATCATCATCATCATCATCATCATCATCATCATCATCATCATCATCATCATCATCATCATCATCATCATCATCATCATCATCATCATCATCATCATCATCATAATCATAATCTTTCTTCTTTCAACACGTCGGCCGTTTCCCACCGAAGTGGGGTGGCCCAAAATGAAAAACGAAAGTTTCCCATTTTACATTTAGTAATATATACAGGAGAAGGGGTTACTAGCTCCTTGCTCCCAGCATGTTAGTCGCCTCTTACGACACGCATGGCTTACGGAGAAGAATTCTATTCCACTTCCCCATGGAGATAAGAGGAAATAAGAACAAGAACTAGTAAGAAAATAGAAGAAAACCCAGAGGGGTGTGTGTATATACATATGCTTGTACATGAATGTGTAGTGTGATCTAAGTGTAAGTAGAAGTAACAAGACATACCTGAAATCTTGCATGTTTATGAGACAGAAAAAAGACACCAGCAATCCTACCATCATGTAAAACAAATACAGGCTTTCGTTTTACACTCACTTGGCAGGACGGTAGTACCTCCCTGGGCGGTTGCTGTCTACCAACCTACTACCTATTAATAATAATAATAATAATAATAATAATAATAATTTTATTTTGACATGATACAAGGTTGTACTACATAGTTCTAGGTATACATGAGGTGTCCATGCCAAAAGCCACTAATATGCTGAGCACTGTGGGCATTCTTAAAATCAATTAACAGTAGACTACAGTGGACCCCCCGAGTTTCGTAAACCCCGGAAATCGTACATTTATGTAAGTATAATATTGTAAGTGCTTGTGGAAAAGTATTTTGGGGGTCTGAAATAGACTAACCTACGTGACATTTTTCCTTAAGGGTAAATTGTTCGTAATGGCACTTGAGCAGACTTCAGGAGTGAAGTTTTACGAAACTCGGGGGTCCACTGTACATGGTAAAAAAATTTTGGTTGATAATTTACAAAATAAGTATACAGTGGACCCCCGAGTTTCGTAAAAACTTCATTCCAGAAGCCTGCTCAAGTGCCATTACCGAACGAATTTACGTCCTTAAGAAATAATGTCACGTAGGTTAGTTATTTCAGACCCCCAAAAATACACTTACAAAAGCATTTACAATATTATACTCAAATAATTGCACGATTTCCGGGGTTTACGAAACTCGGGGGTCCACTGTAATTGTGTATTTAGGTTGTGAAATTTGAATACAAGTTGAACATAATAATTTGTTAATTGCAGCAATGCAATTAATTAAATCAGATCACAAATTAAAACAATTAGTTGTGTTAGAAGTACAGTTTATATGTTCATTAGATAAGTTACACAGAGTACAAGAGTGGATTATTTTATTTGTTAACCCTTTCAGGGATTTTGACGTACTAGTACGGCTTACGCACCAGGGTGTTTGACGTACTAATACGCCTAAATTCTAGCGCCCTCAAATCAAGCAGAAACAGGCTGGTAGGAATAGATGTGAGAGAATGGGTCTGTGCTGTCAGTGTGCACAGTATAAAAAAAATCCTGCACACCACAGTGCATAATGAGGAAAAAAAAACTGACCATGTTTTTGGTTTGAAACAGCGACTTTGCAGTCTATTTTTGTATGGTATTTATGCTTGTATTCTCGTTTTCTTAGTCTCATTTGATAGAATGGATGATATGTTACAGAAATAGAGATAATTTTGACTGGTTTCATGATGACAAGTACCTTGAAACTGAGCGCAAAGTAGCGAAAATGTTTGATTTTTGCCTATGTTCGAGAGTAAACAAATCACGCCATGCGTCCAATACACATCAACTGGGTAGTCTAATATTCTTGCACAAGTGTGCTGATATTATTTATACCGTTTTTACAATGATACAGTATTATGCATAACAGAAAATCTTCAATTTTTTGTGAGAATAAAAATTCAAAATGGAAAGCAAAAGTAATGCAATAGGAGCCTGGAGACGTGACTAATGAACAGATAAAATGTTATTTTAGTGCCAGGAATGTCTGTCTTGTTTATTCTGGACCCTATTTTGAAATTGGCATCTTTTGAAATTTGTGTGAAATTGGCAATATTGTCAATTTCTGACCGCTTTATTGGGTAGTTGAAATCGGTAAATTGATGGTTTCTTGTACTCAATCGATAGAACAAATGGAATTCTACAATAATAGCTATGATTTTCGTAGACTGAGACATTGGAATTGGCGGAAAATAGGGCTCAAAGTGGGCAAAATCGCCGACGCGTAAATATCTTCGATACCGCTAACTTTGCGAGAGCATAATTCCGTTAGTTTTTCACCAAATTTCATACTTTTGGTGCCATTATGATCGGAAAAAGATGCTCCATCATTTCATAAGAAAAAAATCATTTTTTTTTCCGAAAATGTTTCGACCCTGAGAGTGTGTTAAGAATCGAGGTCTCGACCCTGAAAGGGTTAATGCTATAGAAACAGTTAGCTCAGTATGCATTATTTATGACAAGTTTTTACATTTAAGTGATTAATCAACTTTGTTGTTAATGTTAAATATTATGCACTTAGGTTTGGGTGAGGTGGTTTTTTAGCAGCGCTTTGAATTGAGGTACAGGCAGGGTTTCATTGGCAATCACAGGTAATGAACTCCAAATTTTCGGGCCTTTAATGTGCATTGAGTTTTTGCATATAAGAGTGTTGGTACCACTATACTTTCGTACATTCCCTTCTTTGCCTCCATGGATAACGTTTTTTGTCTCCACAGATACCTCAACGCACCACTCACCTTTTTTCCTTCATCAATTCTATGGTTAACCTCATCCTTCATAAACCCATCCGCTGACACGTCAACTCCCAAATATCTGAAAACATTTACTTCTTCCATAATCCCTCTCTCCAATGTGATATCCAATTTTTCTTTATTTAAATCGTTTGATACCCTCATCACATTACTCTTATCTATGTTCACTTTTAACTTTCTACCTTTACACACTTTTATTATTATTATTATTATTATTCACTATTATTATTATTATTATGCACTATCATTATTATTATTATTTTTATACACTATCATCATTATTATTATTCGAGTACAATTTCAGTACCTAATATTAGTGTCAGAACAAAGATTGGCTATGAAATCACAAGAACTACTATAAATTGTGATTATGAGAACATAAAAATTATATAAAATAATAAAAAAAAAGAGAAAAAAAAGGTATATCAGCAACGATTCTGAAACCGGCAGGACTCCTGTTGCTGTCAGGTGAGCATCTAGTGCCAACTTCTCCGCCTCATATCTCGGTAACTACTGACCCAAATATTTTTTTTTTTATCCTTTAACACTTAAAAAAATGTGCTCTTTATTTCTATATAAAAAAAAATTCAAAATATTTGGGGCGGGGCACTGGGCATGTGAACGTAAATATACGTGTGGACCGTTTAAGGGTTAAGTTATGTAATCTGTTCTCATAGTACAATTTTTTTGACCTTATCAGGCTCGTTAGGTTTGATGATTAACGTTTTGTTTGTTCTCTTGTTATTTGACCCATTCTGTACTGTTTTTCATATAGGTGTTTTATATTAATAGATTTGAGAATGCTGGGTGTTAGCCAGGGACTGTTTAGTCTTTTAGCTGTGATCTGTTTAGTTTTTTTAGGGCAATGCTTATTATAGAGGTATTGGGTCTTTTTTTAGAAAATTATTAATACATATGTCAGTATCTGTATAGTTGTCTATTTCTGTTTGCCAGTCAATGTCTGTCATAGCTGTTATGAAGTTATTAATAGCGGTCTCATTATGTAGTCTGAAGGTAACTTTAGTGGTCTCTAGGGGTAATTTACCGAGGTTGGTTATGAGAAAGGTAGGGTAGTGGTCTGTGGTATTGTCTGTGATTATGCCTGATTTTAAAGGGGATATGGTGTTAGACCAGATGTGGTCTAATAGGGAGGCACAAGTCTCAGAGATTCTTGTAGGTTTTGTTACTGTCGGTAGCTGCAAGCAGTTGCTCATAGTGTTTGTGAATTCAATTACTTGTGGGTCCTGATCTTGTAGGTTGTTTATATTGAAGTCTCCTGTGAGAATTAAGTGGTCTTTGTTCATGTGTGCATCAGTAATCATACTTCCTAATTTTTCACTAAATTGTTTAATATTTGACTGTGGTAATCTATAGATGTTTATCACCGAGAGGTTTTTGTAGGTATTTGGATTTAAACTTGGCTATTATATATTCTCCATGTTCATCTCTTGTGCAAGTATTGTTGATACATTCAAGCTGGTCTGAGTAGAATATAGCTGTGCCACCTTGTTGGTCTGGCCTACAATTGTGAATGGCTGTGTAACCAGGAATGGCATAGATATCTGCAGTATTAGTCTTTAGCCAGGTTTCAGTGAGAGCAATGATGGACATATTGGCCTGTAGTGAGTTTAATAATGCAGTGAGGTCGTCAAAATGTTTGCTTAAAGATCCAACATTGTAGTTAAAGATAGATATGTTATTGTTGGCTTTGAGTAGTGTTTTTGCCTGTTCTGCTGTGTAGTAATTACAGTTATTGTTAGGTTCGTGTAAGTCATTAATAAGAGGTTGATATCAGGATCAATGTTTGGAATCATAAGATTTAGTGTGATTCTATAATTAAACTTAAAAATAGAACAATGTAAGTAGACTTAAGAATAGGACAATGCAAAGGAGTTTTTGGCACGTGAATTAGTACGTTAGATATTTACCTGGAGTTTACCTGGAGAGAATTCCAGGGGTCAACGCCCCCACGGCCCGGTCTGTGACCAGGCCTCGTGTTGGACCAGAGCCTGATCAACCAGGCTGTTACTGTTGGCCGCACGCAGTCCAACGTACGAGCCACAGCCTGGCTGGTCAGGTACCGACTTTAGGTGCCTGTCCAGTGCCTGCTTGAAGACAGCCAGGGGTTTGATGGTAATCCCCCTTATGTATGCTGGGAGGCAGTTGAACAATCTTGGGCCCCTGACACTTATTGTGTTGTCCCTCAACGTGCTAGTGGCACCCCTGCTTTTCATTGGGGATGTTACATCGCCTGCCGAGTCTTTTGCTTTCGTGGGGAGTGATTTTCGTGTGCAAGTTTGGTACTAATCCCTCGAGAATTTTCCACGTGTATATAACAATGTATCTCTCCCGCCTGCATTCTAGGGAGTACAGGTTTAGAAACTTTCAAGCGTTTCCAGTAATTGAGGTGGTTTATCGCAGTTATGCGTGCAGTGAAGGTTCTCTGTACATTTTCAAGGTCAGCAATTTCACCTGCCTTGAAAGGTGCAGTTAGTGTGCAGCAATATTCCAGCCTACATAAAACAAGCGATTTGTAAAGTGTCAACATGGGCTTTGCATCCCTGGTTTTGAAGGTTCTCATTATCCATCCTGTCATTTTTCTAGCAGATGCGATTGCTACGGTGTTATGGTCCTTGAAGGTGAGATCCTCTGACATGATCACTCCCAGGTCTTTGACATTAGTTTTTCGCTCTATTGTGTGGTTGGAATTAGTTTTGTACTCCGATGAGATTTTAATTTCCTCACGTTTTCCGTATCTGAGTAATTGAAATTTTTCATCATTGAACTTCATATTGTTTTCTGCAGCCCATTTAAAGATTTGGTTTATGTCTGCTTGGAGTCTTGCAGTGTCTTCAACGGTGGACACTGTCATACAGATTCGGGTGTCATCTGCAAAGGAAGACACGGCACTGTGGCTTATATCCCTGTCTATGTCCAATATGAGGATAAGGAACAGGATGGGAGCGAGTACTGTGCCTTGTGGAACAGAGCTTTTCACATTAGCTGCCTCAGACTTTACTCTTTTGACTACTACTCTTTGTGTTCTACTTGTTAGGAAATTATAGATCCATCTACCAAATTTTCCTGTTATTCCTTTATCACGCATTTTGTGTGCTATTACACCATGGTCACACTTGTCAAAGGCTTTTGCAAAGTCTGTGTATATAACATCTGCATTCTGTTTGTCTTCTAGAGCATCTAGAACCTGGTCGTAGTGGTCCAGTAGTTGGGACAGACAGGAGCGACCTGCTCTAAACCCGTGCTGCCCTGGGTTGTGTAATTGATGGGTACGTATCTAGATGAGTGGCGATCTTGCTTCTTAGAACCCTTTCAAATATTTTTATGATATGAGACGTTAGCGCTATGTTTACAAAAAATGAAAAAATGAACTATGGTAGTCAATTTACAGCTAAAAAGAATATAAGACACTATAGCACCTGAGTGAGCATCTGAGTGAGTTAATTGATTTAACAAATGTTTATATATGAGTGTGAATCTAAAACAAGACTTAAGAACAATGAATGATGCTAAACTTAATAATATGATACCTGATGAATTAAATTTACTAGCAATTGGATTAATACACTTTTGCCTGGCATGTGAATTTGTACCTTAGTTATTTTTACAAATGTAAGTAAATGAACTGTGGTAGTTATTCTAAAGCTAAAAATAAGGGAGCCAGGGAATATAATGGCAAACAATGAAAATAAAACAATGTAGCACCTGAGTTAGCACCTTAATTATTTAAACAAATTAATACAGTCATACCTCGTGTTACGATGCTGTCATCTTACGATATTTTCGAGTAACGATATTTATAACGTAAAAAAAATGATTGCGAGTAACGATGTTTGCTTCGTGTAACGACATTCGTACCGGACGTGTCCGCATGGCGCCCAGCTGAGTGCGCACTCCAGGGAGCGTCAGTGTGCTATTGTTTACAAGCGAGAGCGACCACCCACCCACACCCACGCATTCATACCAGTATATTGTCATTATTCCACTGTTTTTAGTGCTTGCAACTGCTAAATAAGCTACCATGGGTCCAAGGAAAGATCCTAGTGGTAAGCCTGTGGCAAAGAGGAACAGAAATACATGTACGATAGAACTGAAGGAGATAATAGAAAAATATGAAAGTGGAGTGTGTATCAGTGAGCTGGCCAGGCTGTATGGTAAAGCCTTTTCTACCATCGCTACCATTGTGGCCAAGAAAAATTCAAGCAAAATCAAGGAAGCTGTTGTTGCAAAAGGTTCATCTGTGATCACTAAACACAGACCACAAGTGCTGGAAGATGTGGAGAGGTTGTTGTTGGTGTGGATCAACGAGAAACAGTTAGCAGGAGATACTGTTTCGGAGGCAATAATATGTGAAAAAGCAAGGCAGTTGCATGATTATCTCGTTAAGAAAATGCCTGCAACGAGTGCTGAAGTGAGCGAATTTAAAGCCAGCCGAGGCTGGTTTCACAAATTTAAGAATCGAAGTGGCATACATAGTGTTGTGAGGCATGGTGAGGCAGCCAGCTCTGACAAAATTGCGGCTGAAAAATATGTGCCTGAATTCCAGGAGTACATAGAGGCTGAACAATTCCTCCCCCAACAAGTGTTTAATTGTGATGAAACAGGCCTGTTTTGGAAGAAAATGCCCAACAGGACCTTCATTACTCAGGAAGAAAAGGCACAGCCAGGACATAAGCCTATGAAAGACAGGCTAACTTTGATGCTTTGTGCTAATGCCAGTGGTGATTGCAAAGTGAAGCCTTTACTGGTGTATCTTTTGAAAATCCCGAGTGTTTGGCAGATGCGGTGTCAGCAAGTCTAACTTGTGTGTGATGTGGAAGTCTAAAAAGGCATGGGTCACAAAGGACATTTTCTTAGATTGGTTCAATGGCGTGTTTGGCCCCAGTGTGAAGAAATATCTATTGGACAATAATTTGCCACTTAAGTGCCTCCTGATAATGGACAATGCTCCTTGTCATCCTCCAAACTTGGTAGAGAAAATTGTGGAGGAGTTTAAATTCATCAAAGTGAAGTTCTTGCCCCTAATACCACTCTCTCCTCCAGCCCATGGACCAGCAGGTCATTTCCAACTTTAAAAACTCTACACCAAAGCAATGTTTCAAAAGTGCTTTGATGTGACCACAGACATGAATATAACCCTAAGAGACTTTTGGAAAAAACATTTCCATATGCTGCATTGTGTAAACCTTATAGGTAAGGCTTGGGAGGGAGTGACTACCAGGACTTTGAACTCTGCCTGGAGAAAATTGTGGCCAGACTGTGTCCTAGAGAGGGATTTTGAAGGTTTTGGGGCTGAGCCTCAGAACCCTGAGCCTGAGCCTGAGCCTGAGCCTGTTGTGAAAGAAATTGTGGAATTGGGCAAGTCTATGGGGTTAGAGGTAAGTGGTGAGGATGTGGAACAGTTGGTGGAGGAGCACAAGGAAGAGCTAACCACTGAAGATCTGCAAGAGCTTCAACAGCAACTGGAACAAGAGACCAGAGGTCAGGACAATGGTTCAGAGGAGGAGGACGAGGTGGAACAGAGATGGAAGAAGGTGCCTTCTTCAGTGATTAAGGAGATTTGTGGAATGTGGAGCAAGGTGCAAACATTTATGGATGAATATCACCCTAACCATGCTGTTGCAGGCCGTGCTGGCAACCTGTACAATGACACAGTGGTGTGTCATTTCAGGGATGTGTTAAAGAATCGCCAGACACAGAGCTCCCTGGACAAATTTACGTATTGTTAGAAAGAGGTCCAGTGACTCTCAAGCTGGTCCTAGTTGGCATTAAAAGAAAAAGGGAAGTAACCCCAGAAAAGAACTTGGTACCTGCAGTGTTAATGGAAGGGGATTTCCCTTCCAAACACTAGCATACTACTCCACCTTCTCCCCTCCTCCCGTCCTCCACACATCAACAACTCTTCAATAAATGTAAGTGACATGTTATTGTACAATATTTACATGTGTATTTAGGTATTCTTCATTAAATTGTGTATTATTTAATGTCAAAAAGTTCTAAAAAATATTTTATTTAACTACTTTTGGAAGTCTTGGACGGATTAAATTTATTTCCATTATTTCTTATGGGGAAAATTGATTCGAGTAACGATTGTTTCGCCTTAAGATATGCCCTCTCTGACGGATTAATATCGTAAGACGAGGTACCACTGTATAATAACTGTGGTAGTTAGTTAACTCTAAAATAAAGAAACTAGGGAATATAATAGTAAACAATGAGACTAAAATACTTTAGCACCTTAATTATTTTTTTAAAGCTTAGAGTAAAGGAGTTACTGGATGAAAGGGACTAAATTAGATGGCCAAGATAGTAAATATGATATAAAATTAATTTAGAAGTGAGACTTGATTTACAGCACAAAGTTTAAGCAAGTAATAGCACTAAAAAAGTACATAGTATATGAGGTATGTAGTTGGTACTAGCTAGTACAAGTTAGTACAAAGAATTGTACAATAATGTAGTAGGAACATACACTAATACACCACATGTATATAAAGTGTTGAGGACACCTGGCTAATCAGTAATGGTAATGTCAGCTTGTCTAAGGAAGTTGGAGAGATCACGTTCGTTTGATATATGGAACTGCTGACCTGTTGATGCTTTTCGAACTAGTATTTTCCCATCACGAGTGAAGCACTGATGGATTTTGTTCTCCAGTTTAAGTTTTCTCAACCTAAACAGAAGATTTTGACGTTTCCTGGTTAGGCACTCGTTGATGTACACTCCATTTTTCATTCTAATTGCTGCTTGAATTATGTCCTTTTTTGTATCATATGAATGAAGTCTGATCATAATACTATGTTTACCTTGTTTTCCTAGCAATCATGTTTCTTTGATTTAATTACTTTGCACGTTAACTCGTAGGTGGTCTTGTAATACGTATGTTGATAGCAGTTTCCTTGCACTGGGATTGAGTTATGTCTCTGGGAATGTGATTGCTGTTTATTATAACTGCATCAGACAAGTTATCTTGTTCAGTTTTGTCATCTTGAAAATCAATACATTCATTAAGTCAAGTGTGCATGTTGTTATTCCAGTCCTTAAGTGCTTCTTTTACCTTCATATTCAGGGTTGTTATTTGCTCGGTGTGACTGGTTATAGTTGTTTGCAGAGTATTTTCTGTGTCAGTACATCCCGATGTAATCTCTTCAAGGTTTTGGATCTTGATCTCGAGGTTAGTTAACTTGGATTCATATTTCACTAGTGTTGCTTTGATGTCTGTTTTCAGCTTCGAGGGCAATGATGTATTCCCTAATAGGATCAGGAATAGTCATACCTTGGTGACTAGGATGGAATCCTACAAAGTTGGTGGGGTTGGAGGGAGAGTCAGCCATGTTTGATGTTGTTGTTGTTGTTGTCGGGACCCGGGCAGGGGTGTGGGGGGCTGATGATGCACCGGCTTCCTGCTGGGTAGACATGTTGAGTTCCAGAGTCCTTAGCGTTGGTTTCTTGTTGCTGGTGTTGCTTCCTCTGCGAGTTCCTTTCATAGTATCACTAGTGAAGCTATGGAGGAGGCTTTATTTCCTTGTGCTTGGGTTTGGCGTTCGTCTGGCAGCGGAGGCGATGTTTGGGTTTGCAGGGCTGTCTTCCTTAGATCGTCAATTTTGTTAAGGTTTGGGTAGCATTTCCAGTATTCTTGGGTCATTTTGTGATCTACGTGGGTTTGTGCAGTTGTACCTTCAATTAGGCCATCACAAGCTTTGATGAGCGCTGGGTTTTTTGAAGAATAAAGGCTGCTAGGATGCCGCTGCCTCTGCCGCTAGACTCAAACCACCTCAACAACCCCTCTTCAGGCCTCTGACTAATACTTATAGTAACTCCACACCTCCTCCTAATTTCCACACTCCGAAAAACTAGTATATATATACAGTGGTACCTCGACTTACGATATTAATCCGTCAGAGAGGGCATATCTTAAGGCGAAACAATCGTTAAACGAATCAATTTTCCCCATAAGAAATAATGGAAATAAATTTAATCCGTCCAAGACTTCCAAAAGTAGTTAAATAAAATATTTTTTAGAACTTTTGGACATTAAATAATAAATAATTTAATAAAGAATACCTAAATACACATGCAAATATTGTACAATAACATGTCACTTACATTTATTGAAGAGTTGTTGATGTGTGGAGGACGGGAGGAGGGGAGAAGGTGGAGTAGTATGCTAGTGTTTGGAAGGGAATCCTTCCATTAACACTGCAGGTACCAAGTCCTTTTCTGGGTTACTTCCTTTTCTTTGAATGCCACTAGGACCAGCTTGAGAGTCACTGGACCTCTTTCTAACAATAAATTGTCCAGGGAGCTCTGTGTCTGGCGATTCTTTAACACATCCCTGAAATGACACACCACTGTGTCATTGTACAGGTTGCCACCACGGCCTGCAACAGCATGGTTAGGGTGATATTCATCCATAAAGCTTGCACATCACTCCATTTGGCACAGATCTCCCTAATCCTTGAAGAAGGCACATTCTTCCATTTGTTCCACCTCCCTCCTCCTCTGAACCATTGTCCTGACCTCTGTCTCTTGTTCCAGTTGCTGTTGAAGCTCTTGCAGATCTTCAGTGGTTAGCTCTTCCTTGTGCTCCTCCACCAACTGTTCCACATCCTCACCACTCACCTCTAACCCCATAGACTTGCCCATTCCACAATTTCTTCCAAACAGGCTCAGGCTCAGGGTTCTGAGGCTCAGCCCCAAAACCTTCAAAATCCCTCTCTAGGACACAGTCTGGCCACAATTTTCTCCAGGCAGAGTTCAAAGTCCTGGTAGTCACTCCCTCCCAAGCCTTACCTATAAGGTGTACACAATGCAGCATATGGAAATGGTTTTTCCAAAATTTTTAGGGTTATGTTCATGTCTGTGGTCACATCAAAGCACTTTTGAAACATTGCTTTGGTATAGAGTTTTTAAAGTTGGAAATGACCTGCTGGTCCATGGGCTGGAGGAGAGGAGTGGTATTAGGGGGCAAGAACTTCACTTTGATGAATTTAAACTCCTCCACAATTTCTCTACCAAGTTTGGAGGATGACAAGAGCATTGTCCATTATCAGGAGGCACTTAAGTGGCAAATTATTGTCCAATAGATATTTCTTCACACTGGGGCCAAACACACCATTGAACCAATCTAAGAAAATGTCCTTTGTGACCCATGCCTTTTGTTAGATTCCACATCACACACAAGTTAGACTTCTGACACCGCATCTGCCAAACACTCGGGATTTTCAAAAGATACACTAGTAAAGGCTTCACTTTGCAATCACCACTGGCATTAGCACAAAGCATCAAAGTTAGCCTGTCTTTCATAGGCTTATGTCCTGGCTGTGCCTTTTCTCCTGAGTAATGAAGGTCCTGTTGGGCATTTTCTTCCAAAACAGGCCTGTTTCATCACAATTAAACACTTGTTGGGGAGGAATTGTTCAGCCTCTATGTACTCCTGGAATTCAGGACATATTTTTCAGCCGCATTTTGTCAGAACTGGCTGCCTCACCATGCCTCACAACACTATGAATGCCATTCGATTCTTAAATTTGTGAAACCAGCCTCTGCTGGCTTTAAATTCGCTCACTTCAGCACTCGTTGCAGGCATTTTCTTAATGAGATCATCATGCAACTGCCTTGCTTTTCACATATTATTGCCTCCGAAACAGTATCTCCTGCTGTTTCTCGTTGATCCACACCAACAACAACCTTTCCACATCTTCCAGCACTTGTGGTCTGTGTTTTGTGATCACAGATGAACCTTTGCAACAATAGCTTCCTTGATTTTACGTGAATTTTCTATCCACAATGGTAGCGATGGTAGAAAAGGCTTTACCATACAGCCTGGCCAGCTCACTGATACGCACTCCACTTTCATATTTTTCTATTATCTCCTTCTTCAGTTCTATCTACATGTTCTATCGTACCACTAGGATCTTTCCTTGGACCCATGGTAGCTTATTTAGTAGTTGCAAGCACTAAAAACAGTGGAATAATGACAATATACTGGTATGAATGCGTGGGTGTGGGTGGGTGGTCGCTCTCGCTTGTAAACAATAGCACACTGACGCTCCTGGAGTGCGCGTCAGCTGGGCGCCACGCGGACACGTCCGGTACGAATGTTGTTACACGAAGCAAACATCGATTTCGCAATCATTTTTTACGTTATAAATATCGTTACTCGAAAATATCGTGAAGATGGGCAGACGTAATACGAGGTAGACTGTATTTGGAGTGCTAATGAGAGGCATTGATCAACAACCTGACAGTTAATGGGTTAAATTTGTCATTACAGGTTAAATTTGTGATATATAATAGCAAGTTAAAAGTGTCCTCTCTCTTCTGTTTGTGAACATAAAAATTTGGTATTTAATGTTAAAATGAGGGTATTATTAACACATTATTTAATGTTAAAATGAATTAAAGATAACTTAACACTACAGTATTTATGTTAAAATGAAGAATTAAAAAATAACACTACAGATTTATGTTAAAATAAAGAATTAAACATAATACTACAGTATTCATGTTAAAATGAAGAATTAAACATAACACTACAGTATTTATGTTAAAAGGAGAATATAAATATAAAGAGTAATGTTAAAATGAAGATTTAATTAACACTACATGTATATGTGATCCTTGTTGCTAGGAGTATGATCCTTGTTGCTAGGAGTGATCCTTGTTGCTGGGAGTGTGATTCTTGTTGCTAGGAGTGTGATCCTTGTTGCTGGGAGTGTGATCCTTGTTGCTGGGAGTGTGATCCTTGTTGCTAGGAGTGTGATCCTTGTTGCTAGGAGTGTGATCCTTGTTGCTGGGGGGTGGGTCCTTGCTGCTAGGAGTGTGATCCTTGCTGCTAGGAGAGTGATCCCCCCTTGCCAGGAGTGTGATCCTTGTTTCTGGGAGTGTGATCCTTGTTGCTGGGAGTGTGATCCTTTCTGCTAGGGGTGTGATCCTTGTTGCTAGGAGTGTGATCCTTGTTGCTAGGAGGGGATCCTTGCTGCTAGGGGGTGATCCTTGCTGCTAGGGGTGTGATCCTTGCTGCTAGGAGTGTGATCCTAGTTGCTAGGAGTGTGATCCTTGTTGCTAGGAGTGTGATCCTTGTTGCTAGAGTGTGATCCTTGTTGCTAGGAGTGTGATCCTTGTTGCTAGGAGTGTGATCCTTGTTGCTAGGAGTGTGATCCTTGTTGCTAGGAGTGTGATCCTTGTTGCTAGGAGGGATCCTTGTTGCTAGGAGTGTGATCCTTGTTGCTGGGGGTGTGATCCTTTTTTGCTGGGAGTGTGATCCTTGTTGCTGGGAGTGTGATCCTTGTTGCTGGGAGTGTGGGTCCTTTTTTGCTAGGAGGGATCCTTGTTGCTAGGAGTGTGATCCTTGTTGCTGGGGGTGTGATCCTTGTTGCTGGGAGTGTGATCCTTGCTGCTAGAAGTGTGATCCTTGTTTCTGAGTGTGATCCTTGTTGCCCTGGGAGTGTGATCCTTGCTGCTAGGGGGTGGATCCTTTTCTGCTGGGGGTGTGATCCTTTTCTGCTAGGAGTGTGATCTTGTGCTGGGAGTGTGATCTTTGCTGCTAAAGGGGTGTGATCCTTGTTGCTGGAGTGTGCCTTGTTGCTAGGAGTTGATCCTTTTGCTGGGAGTGTGATCCTTGTTTCTAGGATTGTGATCCTTTGCCAGGGATTGTGATCCTTGCTGCTAAGAGTGTGATCCTTGCTGCTGGAGTGTGATCCTTGTTGCTAGGAGTGTGATCCTTGTTGCTAGGGAGTGTGGGGTCCTTGTTGCTAAGTGTGATCCTTGTTGCTAGGGGTGTGATCCTTGTTGCTAAGAGTGTGATCCTTTTGGGAGTGTGATCCCCTTTGGGTAGGAGGTGATCCTTGTTGCTGGGAGTGTGATCCTTGTTTCTAGGGATCCTTGCTGCTAGGAGTGTGATCCTTGTTGCTAGGAGTGTGATCCTTGTTGCTAGGGGTGTGATCCTTGTTTCTAGGAGTGTTATCCTTGTTGCTAGGAGTGTGATCCTTGTTGCTAGGAGTGTGAACCTTGTGCTAGGGGGGGACCTTTTTGCTAGGTGTGATCCTTTTTGCTCACTGTCTTAACAGAATGTGCTGATATAATTTAGATTATCTTCTGACTGCAATCCCCTCACCATCCTTCAGAGTGCGGGCGATTCCCACTCCAGGATGGAAACACCCCACTATCCTTCAGAGTACAGGTCTGTATTTCCACCCCCAGAACTGAACATCCTCACTCATCCTTCATGTGCGGTCCGCTTCCCACCTCCAGAACTGTAACATCCTCAATCTTCCTTCAGGTACAGGTATGTACCCCACCACCAGAACTGTAATATCCTCTTTTTTCCTTCAGAGAAAGGCACTGTACTTCCCACCTCCCCCCTCAGGATATCCGCCGGTCCGCCTTACCCTTTTTTTTTCGTTTTTTTCGGGTCTTTTTAAACTAGAACCTTAAAACGTCCCAGTGATCTTATAAGGTACATTCCTCCAGTGATCTTATAACATTCCTCCAGTGCTCAGAACTAATCGGGCAGAAAAAGTTATATGAGCCCAAAAAAGGGAATTAGTGTACGACAAAACACAGCAGTGCCATACTCCCAGAGGGGAACTTGGGCCTAAGTTCGGGGAAATAACAAAAAAAGAACAAATATTTGTCAGAGGAAAGAAAGTCTCCTGAAAAAAAGGGATAGATTTGTTATAGTGAATATACAGGGTGCCGTGTATAAAAATGGGGGAAAATGTTAAAGTGAAGTGTTAGGGCCCAAGAGTTTCGTATTTGAAATCAGTTTCCAGATCGCGGGTCCCCACGCAGGTCAGCTGTATTTATAATTTTTTAAATTCAGTGTACCCGACCAAAATCTAGTGATTACATTGATATAAAAAAATTTCTATCGAAATACGAATAGGTGCACAACTTTAGAAAATCGAAATTGTCCCGCTCGAAAAAAACGATACAGGGAGGGGAGTTTTCGGAACAATTTTAACAACATGTCCGTATATCATCCAGTCAACCATAGTGAAAAAAAGCAGTTTTGGGGGAAGTAGAAAAAAAATAGAAAACTAAACCCTACAGTGATCCAAAGGCCAAAACCCCAGGTGGTAAACCAGGGTGAGGTTAACCCGGTGCCGAAGTAAACAGGGTGCCAGAGGTAAACCAAGGTGCCAGGGACAGCCCCCCCGTCATAGTAGGAGCTGCCAGGAGACCAGATTTTTCCCAAAACCGTTATCTTTTTTTATCAAACTGATCATTATTACTCTGTTTAATCATCTTCCAGTGGTCTGTCTCGGTAACCCAAAATATCCCTACAGGATCCATTAAAAAGGATATTGGATTCCAGATCAAAGAAATAAGGGGAAACCCAAAGACCGGTTCAAAACTGGTATCCTTTTCCGGATTCAATAAACGGACGGGTTTTTTGGGGGCTTTTCAAACACCCAAACAACAATAAGGGATTTCCAAACACTTTCACATGCAAATAAAATAGATACGATACAAATAGCGGATCACCACTTCAGGGGAAACTATTAGTAGAATATACAGTAAAAAAACCAACAAAATCAATCATGAAATCCTGTGTAAAATTGCAACCAAACAAACAAATG
>WNWK01015305.1:0-48270 GCA_009830355.1 Cherax destructor
ATTTACTAGAGTAACTAATACTAAAGCCAAACCGTCTAAAGTTCAAGTAGGGTCCAGAGTAATGTTGTTCAACTTTAACAAAACTTCAGCAATGCCTAAATTAGACCAAAAGTTTGTTGGCCCATATCGAGTAGTTGAATATATCAAGGGCAATAAGTATAAAGTTAGAGAAATTAGTACGGGTCAGTTTAAAGAATCGCATTTAGATCATATGAAGTTAGTATGTGACGAAGACGAAGCCCCTGACAACCAGACTGTTGTGACTGACAATGATAATCCGTCTGACCCCGTACCTTCAACTTCTAGTAGTGAGTCAGAGGAACAACCTGATTGTCGTTATTCCCTACGTAAACGCCAAGTGTTGAGAAACCCCAAAGTATCATTTGTTGATATCAGTGTAGACCCTCCTCAATCAGAAGTTGAGTTACCTATTGTAACAGAGTTTGATCCACCCAGAGATGATAATTATACAGCCTATATCAATCTCACCCTAGCAGAGTTGATGTTAAATGTAAATAACCTGTATAGATAAATATGTAGTAAGCGTTTAACTGTGTGTTATAATATCTACTTAGTATTACTCAAATTTTTTTTGTGTTTCACGTTCTCTCCGAGTTCTGAGAATTAACAGTATAGATTTGAGTGCACCAGATCTACCTTGTCTGTTAATCACTACCTTCTTGTAAATATATTTCCTCAGAATTCGTAGATCACATGAAGACAGTTCGTTCGAACAAGTTATTTTTTTTTATCTCTTTTATCATGATTTTCTTGAATGAGCTCATTTAATTAATTCCTATGTATCATGATGCATCATATAGTAATGTAGATTATTCCGTCACGATAATATCCATGTGAAGTATAATGTTAACTGTTGTGTACTTTGACATTGTATAGAATCAGCTGAGAGTTGTTGCCTGTTGCCCTTAGTTTGTATAGTTGTATGTCGAGACGCCATACGTAGCATGCCCGAGCTGTGCGGTTAGTATTTCTAACGGCTGCACCACGGCTGTTCACGTGATTTCCAACCTCTGCCCATGTGATCTGGCATTAGCCAATCAGAGGCCTGCCTTTTGAATGCCTCAGTGCCGGGCGGCCGAGTAGATCAGTATCATCCGGAGTAGGCATACGAGACGGACACAGGCATAGGCTCTCAGCTCCCATATATCCAACGCCTCATTAAACGCTACCAAAAACCAAGCTCATCGTCTGTTAATATTACCAAATCTATGAAAAGAACCCCACAACACAGTATTACTAGAGTGATAACTGTAATACTAGGGTGATAACTGTAGTACTAGGCTGAAACGGGGTTTCAACCCGTAATTTCATAATTTCCACCTAGGCCTTTTTCTCGTAGGCCCCGCTAGGAGGCCCTACACTGAGTTAATGTGAGACCACGTGCATAGGCCTCTCTCTTCCTCCGGCTGTACTTGGATCAACACCTCACCCTTGGATTTTGCTCACCCTCACCCTTGTTTGCCTGGTGTACCTACTGTCAACAAACCACGTTTTAGTCTACGAGAGTGTACACTATCCTGCACTGCTCTTTACTCCTAGGTGGTTTACCTAGTAATAAATGACTAGGTGGAGTGTTATCACCCATTACATGGGTGATAACTTTAATGCTAGGAGGGATAACTGTGGTACTAGGGTGATTACTGTATTACTAGTGTCATAACTGTAGTACTAGGGTGATAACTGTGGTACAAGAGTGATAACTGTAGTATTAGGTGTGATAACTTTAGCACTAGGGTGATAACTGTTGTACTAGGTTTGATAGATGTAGTACTAGAATGATAACGGTAGTACTAATTTTGATAACTGTAGTACTAATGTGATAACTGTAGTACTAGGGTGATAACTGTAGTACTAGAGTGATAATTATAGTACTAGAGTGATAACTGTAGTACTAGAGTGATAACTGTAGTACTAGGTGTGATAGCTGTAGTACCAGGGTAATAACAGTAGTACTTGTGGTGTGATAGCTGTAGTACTAGGGGTGATAACTCTAGTACTTGAGTGATAACTGTAGTACTAGGTGTGATAGCTGTAGTACCAGGGTAATAACAGTAGTACTTGTGGTGATAACTGTAGTATTAGGTGTGATAACTGTAGTACTAGGGTGATAACAGTAGAACTAGGGATGAAAACAGTAGTACTTGGGATGATAACTGTAGTACTAGGTGTGATAACTATAATACCTGGGTGATAACAGTAGTACTAGGGGTGATAACTTTATTACTAGGTGTGATAACTGTAGTTCTAGGGTGATAACAATAGTACTAGGGGTGATAACTGAAGTACTCGGGTGATAACTGTAGTAATAGGATGATAACAGTAGTACTAGGGGTGATAACTGTAGTACTAGGATGATAACAGTAGTACTAGGGGTGATAACTGTAGTACTGGGGTGATAACTGTAGTACTAAGATGATAACTGTAGTACTAGGATGATAACTGTAATACTGGGATAATAGCTGTATTACTAGGCTGATAACTGTAGTACTAGGATGATAACTGTAGTACTAGGATGATAACTGTAGTACTAGGATGATAAGTGTAGTACTAGGGTGATATCTGTAGTACTAGGGTGATAACTGTAGTACTAGGATGATAACATTAGTACTAGGATGATAACTGTAGTACTGGGGTGATAACTGTAGTACTAGAATGATAACTGTAGTACTGGGGTGATAACTGTAGTACTGGGGTGATAACTGTAGTACTAGAGTGATAACTGCAGTACTAGGTGTAATAACTGTAGTACTTGTGTGATAACTGTAGTACTAGGGTGATAACTGTAGTACTAGAGTGATAACTGTAATACGAGGGTGATAACTGTAGTACTAGGATGATAACTGTAGTAATGTAGGATGATAACTGCACCAGCTAGTAAGATAAGTATTATAGAGAGATTACTGTGATAGTATCCATGGAGTCGAATCTAAGTTCTTGGTTCCTGCTCGTGACTGCATCTTACTGGTTTCACTGGTTTCTTGCCTATTGAGTTCTGTCGTACCTGTCGTGAAAGCTGTGTATGGTGTTTGCTTCCATCACATCCTTGTGTTCCAGTACATGACCAAACTAATTTTCAAGAAATACATTTCCTCTTTCCTAAGGCTCGTCTAGTCTCCAGTCCCCATTTTTAAATAATATTGTTAGTGACTTCATCCAGGTCTGTATAAGTGGTATCATGTTCCTGTAGAAATAAATAAATTTACTATTATCATTATATTATTAATATTATTTACCTTAAGATTCTTCTTGTTCAAAGTTTACTTCACCTCTTCCCTCAGCTGAACCTCTGCTATTTTTTTTTTTTTTTACGTTTGCGCCCTAACCAGTTTTCATAACTATGCAATTGCTGGGATTGAATTGAAGAAACCGTACTTGCAGTGACCCTTGTGGGACCTTACCTACCACCAGTGCTCATCCTGATATAACCTCAATGACCATTATTTTGTCTCCCTCCTCTTGGGTATTTTATTGTAGTACCTTTCCCCTCTCTCTGGACCGATTGATCCAGGAAAAGAGAATGAGAGAGAGAGAGAGAGAGAGAGAGAGAGAGAGAGAGAGAGAGAGAGAGAGAGAGAGAGAGAGAGAGAGAGAGAGAGAGAGAGAGAGAGAGAGAGAGAGAGAGAGGAAAGAGAGAGGAGACATTCTTCCCTGCCTGGTGTGTATGGCGAGGGTGCAACTGCTAGTGTCGCTGGAACGTGTCTGGAAGCAATATAATTAGGATAATGTGCCTGGAGCCTTTATAACATACCTGGAAGCCTCGTAGCAGTTACCATCACGAGGGCTCACCAGGAAACATTTTAACACTCACCCTCACGAAAGTTGTACACGGGAACATTTCACCCATCACGAAGACGTACCTGGGATCATCACAGCACTCACGAAGACGTACCTGGGATCATCACAGCACTCACGAAGACGTACCTGGGATCATCACAGCACTCACGAAGACGTACCTGGGATCATCACAGCACTCACGAAGACGTACCTGGGATCATCACAGCACTCACGAAGACGTACCTGGGATCATCACAGCACTCACGAAGACGTACCTGGGATCATCACAGCACTCACGAAGACGTACCTGGGATCATCACAGCACTCACGAAGACGTACATGGGATCATCACAGCACTCACGAAGACGTACCTGGGATCATCACAGCACTCACGAAGACGTACATGGGATCATCACAGCACTCACGAAGACGTACCTGGGATCATCACAGCACTCACGAAGACGTACCTGGGATCATCACAGCACTAACACAGTAGGACACTTTCAGACGCTGTACCGGAAGCACATTAGTGTTCTTGACATCACTACGAGACAAACTTGAATGAATTCCTTCAGTTATTGTGATGAAATCGCAGTAGTGTACTATGATTAACAGTAGCTGAAAGCTATGATGGTCTATCATAGTTAATAGTGGAAAATAGACATGTGTACTTGCAGTCACTTTGACAGAAATTTATCTGTGAAATTGCAATCAGAGGAACAGAAAAACTAGAATATACTTCTATTATTGTAACATACAATTGTACAGTTAAAACCACTCCAAGAGAAACAACTTTAAGTACATACAGTTACTGTAATAAACATATTAATGTACTTACAATAACCACTGTAACGGAAATACACTTGGATATTTGTAATCAGTGTTACAGACACACAAAGGTTCTCCCAAACTCCTCACAACGAAGCAACGAGAAAGTATTCCTGGTCTCTCCATCAAGGCAGTGAATTCAAAATCTACCAGATTTGGGAAAGAAATATGTACGAAGTAACTGGTAATATATCATCTTTCCCTTTGTATTTATTTCATTCATAGACATATTTGATTATCACGTGAGATCAGAAAACTAATAAATTAATGACTAAACTTTGGGAAGAGGATCCCAGAAGGGGGTCGAAATATAAAGATCAATTAATCTCCTGAGTTTCTGTCTCAATGGGGTAATTAATGAGCATTTAGTTACTAAACTTTACATATATCGTATGTAGGAATTCCGAAACTCAAGAATTGTGTATTTACTTCAAGTTGAAATCTTCATAATATGGGACCAAGAGAAATGCACATAATATTAAATATGCAACACGTTTTAATTTATTTAAATTACTAAAAACAATATTTAAAGTTTGTTTATATTAATTGTGAATACAAGACACATTATTTATAATACAGTGTCTCAAAACGACGGACCCAATTTTATTCATGAAATTAATGAAATTGAGTCCACTTTTTTGAATCACCCTGTATATTGAAAGTATTTCAGCTGTGTTATGGATTCCGGATGAATTACAAGAGAACTAAATTCTGCAGTTTATTGCTTAAAACCAACTGTAACACAGTGCTACCTTAACAAGGAGCTATCTCCATTGCTCAGTAGAAAACCAACTATCTCCGTGTCAATAAATCCTTAATAATCCTTATGCAAATTTGGTAATTTACTTAATTTTTGCAATCATTAGTTGTTTATATACCATCTGTATCAATGTATATACTTCCCCTGCGTACACATCACCTGTGTATACATTATGTGTATGAAGGTTAGGTAATATTGCTAAAACAGTCAGGTGTTGCCATGGGGCGGGAAAACAGTCAGGTGTTGCCATGGAACGGGAAAACAGTCAGGTGTTGTCATGGAACGGGAAAACAGTCAGGTGTTGTCATGGGGCGGGAAAACAGTCAGGTGTTGTCATGGGGCGGGAAAACAGTCAGGTGTTGCCATGAGACGGGAAAACAGTCAGGTGTTGCCGTGGGACAGGAAAACAGTCAGGTGTTGCCATGGGGTATGAAAACAATAAGGTGTTGCCATGGGGCGGGAAAATAATCAGGTGTTGCCATGGGGCGGGAAAACAGTCAGGATTTGCCAAGGGACGGGAAAACAATCAGGTGTTGTCATGGAACGGGAAAAAAGTTAGGTGTTGTCATGGGGTGGGAAAACAATCAGGTGTTGCCATGGGGTGGGAAAATAATCAGGTGTTGTCATGGAACGGGAAAACAGTCAGGATTTGCCAAGGGACGGGAAAACAATCAGGTGTTGCCATGGGGTGGGAAAACAATCAGGTGTTGCCATGGGGTGGGAAAACAATCAGGTGTTGCCATGGGGTGGAAAAACAATCAGGTGTTGCCATGGGGTGGAAAACAATCAGGTGTTGCCATGGGGTGGAAAAACAATCAGGTGTTGCCATGGGGTGGGAAAACAATCAGGTGTTGCCATGGGGCGGGAAAATAATCAGGTGTTGCCATGGGGCGGGAAAAGATATACGAGAATAAATTATCTCTTCAAGCGACAAAAAAAAAAAATAGTATGCATTTGCCAGACATAAATTTACAGCGAGTGAGAAGATAAAGTCAGCGGTAGTCGCCTTGAGCATTACACTCAGATACACAGTCATTGTTACACTTGAAGCTTCAGTTACTAATTCACTCTCTAACAAGAACTCATACACAGTCAGTACTACACTAGCAGATACATTTACACGGTTAAACGATACCACCTTTTATCTAGACTTGTGTAATATACACCATACCACGGGTGGGGTTAGAACCCGCGATCAGAGAGTCTCAAAACTCCAGACCGACTCGTTAGCCACTGGGCCAGCTGGCTTCAAGATTCATCCAACTAGGTATATTTCTACACCATAGGAAGATTAGCATAGGCACCACTGTGTCCACAAATGCAAGATTTTACAGACGAATCTCCCGCTAGCATGGCCGTGTTTGACGGCCATGCTAGCGATAAAGCCCACTGCGTAGGCGAAACGTTGTCAATAAAGGTTCACATTATACTGCTTATGTGTTTATTTTTCCAGCATGGCCGTGACGAACTCTAGCTCAAGTCCCCTCAAAGCAAATACGTTAGTAATTATGGACAAGGTAGATTATAGGGAAAAAATGAACATGTTATTAGAAAACGGGGGTACTTATGTGCCCCTTAAGTTGAAACCCACACCTTGTAAAGCATGTCAGGAACCTGAAGAAAGTAAAGCGGTTTGCCAATTAACTAATCCCATAGATAAGGGGCATGTCCTATGAGGAAATATTAAAAGAACTAAACCTGATGGCATTAGAGGAAAAAGCTAGGAGTGATATGACAACAACGTACAAAATACTGAGAGGAATTGACAGACTGGACAGAAAGAGATAGTCTGAGATATGGGAATCCGGAACATGAGGGCAGAGCATGAAATTAAAAACACCTATAAGTCACATGGATGTTAGGAAGTATTTCTTCGGTCTTAGAGAAGACAGGAAGTGAACAATGAAGTAGTATATCAAGGATCGATGCCCAGCTTTAAGAATTGGTACGATAAGTCTCTCGAAGACGGAAGAAAGTTTATACTGTAACGACTATCAAAGTGGCGGGGCCAGGAGCTGAAACTCGACCCCTGCAGTCACATATAGGTGAGAACGCAGACACAATTAAGATTACATAATCACTGCAATAATCACAACTATGTTTACACAGTCACTGTCACTCTTATAAGCTGTTTAGCGCAGTCACTGCTTCCTCACGCTAATGTTCTGACATATACAGACACAAACAGGCACAGACACGAAACGATGAAGACACGGACAAATTCAGACACTAAAAGATACAAACACAGATAAACACAGGTACATGCGGTAACACAGATAAACACAGGTACATGCGGTAACACAGATAAACACAGGTACATGCGGTAACACAGATAAACACAGGTACATGCGGTAACACAGATAAACACAGGTACATGCGGTAACACAGATAAACACAGGTACATGCGGCTAACACAGCAGCTAACACATCACAGGTACATGCGGTAACACAGATAAACACAGGTACATGCGGTAACACAGATAAACACAGGTACATGCGGTAACACAGATAAACACAGGTACATGCGGTAACACAGATAAACACAGGTACATGCGGTAACACAGATAAACACAGGTACATTACGTCCCGGTAACACCAGATAAACACAGGTACATGCGGTAACACAGATAAACACAGGTACATGCGGTAACACAGATAAACACAGGTACATGCGGTAACACAGATAAACACAGGTACATGCGGTGACACAGATAAACACAGGTACATGCGGTGACACAGATAAACACAGGTACATGCGGTAACACAGATAAACACAGGTACATGCGGTAACACAGATAAACACAGGTACATGCGGTGACACAGATAAACACAGGTACATGCGGTGACACAGATAAACACAGGTACATGCGGTAACACAGATAAACACAGGTACATGCAGTAAACACAGATAAACAAAAAAGGTACATGCGGTGACACAGATAAACACAGGTACATGCGGTGACACAGATAAACACAGGTACATGCGGTAACACAGATAAACACAGGTACATGCGGTAACACAGATAAACACAGGTACATGCGGTAACACAGATAAACACAGGTACATGAGGTAACACAGATACAGATAGAACTACACAGTACCGATGACAAATGACAGTGTAAGACACTAAAAAATATCGATATAAACAGGTACACAGATAAAGGTAGAGGCGGTATAGAAGCTCATAAAGATACAGACACAGAAAGTTAAGGACGCAGACGGTTACAGACACTTGCATATACAGACACAAATAGATACAGACCCAAAGATACAAACATATACAAACACTGACTGATAAAAACACAAACAGATTCAGACACAAACACGGACAGGAAAGTATACAACAGACTCAGACACGGAGATGGAGACACAGTTTAATGTCAACGCAGATACCAACACAGACATTAACAGACACTGTCAGCAACAAAGGCAGGCCGTCAGACACAGTCAGATATGGAAGCAGTGCAATACAATCGAGAAAGGTAGAGACACAGGGACATACAGATATAAGGGATCACTAAACCAGACATATACAAGCACAGCTGTCACAGAAACTCCGACAGACAGTCTCGGGAGATAGAGAAGCTCAGACAGATTTAAGCAAAGCTAATCCATTCTGCTTCCTGCGTCTGTCAGCGAGAACTGAAAGGAAGAATAAGAATCTGATGAAGAGCATTTTGTGCTTTATACCATCTTCAGTGCCTTTATTCATCCTGATTTTTTGATGAAAAAGCGAATATTTTGTATTACTGCTGGGATCGGGTATTCATTTTACATTGTAGTAAAAACAGCGTGTACCATGCATGAAGGAATAGTTCTTGCATCCCCAGAAAGGTACTTGCAAACCTTGTCCCAATCTGGGGAGTGAGGCAAATCACCATCATAGCTCCAATCTAAACCTGGTCTGGCATGATATTACAGGTGTTGAAGACGTGAGCAGACCTCCAGTGTCATGAAACACGGCAGTTTGCAGTCAGGTCTCCGAGACGAGAACATAGGTGTCAGGGGCGAGTGATGTTCAATGGAGGAACGTCGTTTAAGGATACGGGGAAATATTTTACTAGGAGTCCTTCTTAAGTATTGGGACATAAATATACGAAAGAAAAATAAACATGCGATCAAAATAGTATCTTAAATGTTTCTTATTCCCTTGTTTCTGTTATCTACTCTGAGGAAGGAGATTAAATACAGCAATTAGTCTTTCTCAGCAGATATCGAAGAAGTGGACTTCAAGATCGTAAAGTATCTGCTTTCCAGTTACACACTAACATTTGCTGCAAATTAGAATGTCTGTGTGTTAGAAGAGGAAATCTGTGTGAGGTGAAGCGAGATTCAGCTCTCTCCGGCTGGTCGATAGAAGGCAGTGCAAGAGAAGACTAGGACGTGCGGAAGAGAGGAAGAGAGGCTGTAGAGTGAAGGAGATGACTGGAGAATGAGGGAGAGAGAGGCTGTAGAGTAAAGGAGGACGACTGGAGAGTGAGGGAGAGGGAGGCTGTAGAGTGAAGGAGGACGACTGGAGAGTGAGGGAGAGGGAGGCTGTAGAGTGAAGGAGGATGACTGGAGAATGAGGGAGAGAGAGGCTGTAGAGCGAAGGAGGATGACTGGAGAGTGAGGGAGAGAGAGGGCAAGAAAGAGGATGTGGAGGGTGAGGGAGAGAGAAAAAGAGAGAGGGGAGAGAGACAGAGAGAGGGAGGAAGGCCGTGAAGAGTGAGGGGAAGAGAGAGAGAGGCTGTGATATGAGGGAAAGAGATAGAGAGAAGAGAGAGAGAGAGAGAGAGAGAGAGAGAGAGAGAGAGAGAGAGAGAGAGAGAGAGAGAGAGAGAGGAGTAGATGAGGAGAGTGAGCTGTGAGAGAGAGAGGACTGAGAAGAGAAGTGAGGCGTGAGAGTTAGGAGGACGATGGAGAGAAGGAAGTGAGGCGTGTAGTGAAGAATTGTGTAAGGAGAGAGGAAAAATAGGCTGTGTAAAGTGAGAGAAGTTGTGTAGGAGTTAGGAGAAAAATGGTGTAAAAGAAGAGAGAGAGAGAGAAGAAAAGAAGAAAGAGAGACGAGAGAGAGACAGACAGACAGCAGACATACAGATATACAGACAGACAATCAGCAGAGACAGGAAGAGGATGAGTCAGACAGACAGAGTCCTGATCCGGCTGACAGATCTGTCATTTCAGCAGAGCCTTCAACATGGGAGGGATGTGGGTGAGCCTCACAGTTGTATACAGGGACAATATTGTCAAAGTACCGACTTGACCTCACCGAGGACTGCATAGTGAGCTTCTACCACAACAAGACGGGCAGCAAACAGTAACTACATTCTGACTGTAACCTTCTCAGAACATCACTTCATCTGAGATCATTTATTCCTAGGATGACACAGGTTGGAACATGTTCACACAGCATAACGACATATACGAAATAACGTTAGACCATATGAAATCGCTTGCCGCACAGTGAGAGAGAGAAGGGAGAGAGAGAGAGAGAGAGATAATTCTATAAAACCTTTTTGTAAAAATAAAAGATAGAGACACATTTTTAAGACAAAAGACTCACGGCACATGTCAGCGTTTTTCGACTACCACTCGTTGTTTTGTGATCTTCAATACGGCTTCAGGAAAAGTGACTCTGCTGCTGATCTGCTGTTAACCCTCTCTACTATGTTGTATCAGACACTGGAAGACTCCAACACCAACTGTGAAGTAGTACTGAACATAGCTGGTGCTTTCGACAAAGAAAGGCACCAGGAACTCTTGGCAAAACTGCAAGCGCTAGGAGACGCTGGCTATACACTATGCCTCCTTAGTGATTACCTTCAAATTAGATCCCTAAGAGTAGTTCTCAATGAGAGAGTGAACAAGTCACTCAATTGGTACTAGTGTTCTAAAGGGAAGTATACTTGGGCAATTGCTATGGAATGTCTTCTTCAGTGACCTGCAACTCATGCCAGAAACACATGCCTATGCTGATGATTGTACTCTGATATATACTTTTCCAAGGGAGGAAAAGCCAGCTTCTCTCAGTTACATCAATTTATCAGTTTTATCAGCCTGGGAAAAACCATGGCAAGTCACGAAATTTGATTCCAAACTGACTGTGATGAACCACATAGTAAAACTCGCAAAAAGGCTGCAATTAGACGTAACTCGCTTCTACTCGACAGTAGAGGCTGGAAGATTCTGTATGAAGCAAAAATACGCTCACTCCTTGAGTATGGATTGCCTGTTCTCTGTCCCACCTACGAGTTCATGACAGAATAAAGAACAGAGCAAGATGGCTCATCTTGATTCTGCCTGGACAGGTGTGTTATTTAATCAATGCCTTCAACACCGGATTGGTGTGGGTGGCCTTACTGTTGTGTACATGGCCATTGTTGTTAAGTATCACATTTGGTTCGTCTTGGAGGTCAGAGAGAAGTGAGCTTTTACACCACAAGACGGGCAGCGAACAGCAGCTACATTCTGGTTGCACCTTTCTCAAGAACATCACTTCATCTGAGGTCATTAATTCCTAGAATTATCCCAATCCGGAACATGTTCGCACAGCACAATGACGTCAATGTAATATTTTCAGTTGACTAAATGAAATCTCTGGCCCACAGATGGCTCTGACTTCAACCTGTTCCCTACTTGAATGTCTCATAATATTAAAAAGGCTTTCAAATGAGCTGAGGTAGGTAATAGCTCTTAGCTTGTAAATAAAGGTAGGAACCCATAACCTGACCCTGTAAAACCTTTGTGTTAATTAAAAACGGTGAGAAAGAGAGAGAGAGAGAGAGAGAGAGAGAGAGAGAGAGAGAGAGAGAGAGAGAGAGAGAGAGAGAGAGAGAGAGAGAGTAGAGAAAATGGAAGTTCAAGCCGAGGCTGTCTGCTGATATGAACCATAATCTAGTTCTGCTTAGATTAAGAACTATTATGAATTATCTAGGTGTGAGAGTGAAGATCAGAAAAAAAACAGAAGGCTCTCTCCTAAGGTTCCACTCACGTCGGCTATTGTTGCCATGAAAACACGTAGAAAATATACCCTATCATATTTTTAAAATTCAATGGAAATTTACAGGATAAATGGAACTGGAAGGAAGACATAGTCCACAACCTCTTCTGCTAAGTTAGTAATGTTTTTATTTTAAACTACTAGTGCTACTACAGTGCCACATGCACAGCTGTGTGTATTGTACCAGTGGTTCAACTTCTGGTTACCACTAGATCTGTTATGACTGTCACAACACACTACATCTACCAGTACTACTGTTATTGACTCGGCTACCTTGTTGTCAACTGATCGTTCAGACACAGTCACTGAACAACTTCAGGAATCTAACTTCAAAATGCCTCGTCTTTTAAATGTATATAACAATCCACATTGGTTAAGTGTGGGTTTGATGTGGGTTTAGTGCGTGGCTAAACCCACTTCTGATCACTGAATCATTTTAACATGTTTTCTGCTGTGCAAAAGAATTTGGGCCGACCCAGCTGCCTCGACTGATAGATGTATTGTGAACAAGTAGTCTTGTAGGCTAAGACAACTCCTACTGGGGCACGGTTAAATACCCCAGTAGGAGTATTTAAAGTGGCTGTCTGCCTGGTTTTGAATGACTGTATTTTCTTTGCACGTAAGTTTGTTTCATTTACATTTTTTTTTTTTAAATACATTCGTTCTGCATCTTATGCCTCGCAGTTTTATTCTATTGTTTCGAGTTATGGACTCATTCAGTACTTCAGATAGTTTATCATCTTTGAGTGTATTGAAGCCATTTAGTGTGTTCAAGGTTTAAATAAGATCTTGAAGTTTCCGATTCCTGAAAGTTGATTACCTTGAGTCTTTCATCATAGGCTTTGCTCTTCTCTGTGTTTTCTCTAATATTCGACTTTCGTTTAATTTGGAGACCAAAACTATTATAGAGGGTCAACATGGTCTCTGGTATTTTGTGATCGAAATTTCTAGCTATGAAGACTATTACTACTCAGTTAGCCTTGCTATTCGCAGTTAGGCATTTCTTGGTACTTTTGAAAGGCTTGATTATGATTACTCTAAGGTCCTTTCTTCATATGTTTCGTTAAGTTTGTTGCCAAAGCTTTTGTATTCATGTTTGAAATTATTAAACCCAAAATGCACTTTTCACTTTTCTACATTGAAACTCATCTTCTGTGTCTCCGACCTCAACACCAACCTGTCTAAATGATCATTCTGAATACTGCAGAGGGAGGAGAGAGAGAGAGAGAGAGAGAGAGAGAGAGAGAGAGAGAGAGAGAGAGAGAGAGAGAGAGAGAGAGAGAGAGAGAGAGAGAGAGAGAGAGAGAGAGAGAGAGAGAGAGAGAGAGAGAGAGAGAGAGAGAGAGAGAGAGCATATGGTAACGACGGACAGCAAAAAACTTAGAAGTCCATACTGATGCATCTACTGAAAAGAACTACCTACTGTTTTCTTATATTATGGGCAATTTCGTACTGAGGCAAGGAGAGAGAAGAAGGCTCTCTCCACACCTTCCACTCCCTCTGGCCACTGCTGCCATGAAAACAGGGAAAAATTATAGCAGGCTATGAAGAAAAAGATGACATGAATATTACAAAAGAGGTGAAACTGGAATAAAGATCTGGGCTACAACTATCTATACGAAATTTAAACTTTTTCTACCTTAAATTACCAGTGTTACTCCACTTCCGTTGTCAGTGCTGTGTGTATTAATGGTTCTTCTGGTTGCCATCAGTGCTGATGTGATGATCACTTCTACCATTATTACTGTTACTGACTCGGTTGCTTTGTTGTCAGTTAATGGTCCTAGATCAGTCCCAGAACAAACATCAAGAACCTGTTGAGTGCGGAGTGCCTCGACAATTGAATGTATCTGACCGTCCGCTTGGGATTTGCGAAGTTTTTTTTTGAGATTTGCGAGAGATTGCGGTATCTTACTGGTCACTATAACTTTTTCTCAAGTTTTCAGTCCAATAGAACAATTTGGTCTGATTCAGCAACCTTAACTAACAAAATTAAATTGAGTATGTATGTTCTGAAGCTCTGGCATAACCTCCCACTATGACAAGATAAATCTGCTTGAATTCCGTACTTGCAACGTGCTGTCCAGCTGGTTCTTGATATTAGCACTTGATATTTGCAGGTAGTTTTTCAAATTCTGTTATAATTCTTTTACCATACCATATCTTCCGCCTCTCAATTTCTTCAGCACTTCAAATAATTCTTCATCTTTAAGTGTTTCAAAGTTTGTTCAGTATCTTAAAGATGTATTTGCGATCTAGTAATCTCCGTATCCTAAGATAAAATATCTGAGTGATGTTACGAATTTCGTAGCTCATGGCTGTTCACTCCCAAGTATTTCTTCATCTTTTAAGTATTTTGGATACCAAAACTGCACACCATATTTACAATAAGATGCGGTCTAGCAAATACATTATAAAGAGACAATATTGTCTCTGGTGTTTTGTGCGTGAAGTTTCTTGCTATAAAGCTAACGTTATGTTAGCTTTGCTGCTTGCTGAAGAACTTTGCTCAGTACTTGTAAGGCCGTTCTCGTGATTACTAGAACGTGAGCTTCCTCTCTTTGTTACTTAACATTTAATATTCAAGAGAGAGAGAGAGAGAGAGAGAGAGAGAGAGAGAGAGGTTCCAGAGTTACAAGACTCATCATGACTTCAAGTGGTGATTACAACACACTACTCGTAGTGACCAGACTCACAACACAAGTGGTGACCAGGTCACAGTACACTGCACGTGGTGGTCAGGTCACAACACAAGTGTTGATCAGGTTTACAATACGGAAAACGTGGTGACTAGGCTGACAATGCAAGTGGTGACTAGGTCACAACACCAAACACTTGGTGACCAGGCTCACCGCACAAGTGATGACTAGCTCACAACACACTGCACGTGGTGACGAAGTCACAAAACTACTCGTGGTGACCAGGTCACAACACACTACTCGTGATGACCAGATCACAACATACTACTCGTGATGGCCAAGTCACAAGACAAGTTATGACCAGGTTTACAACTCAGCACAAGCTGCGACCAAGATCACAACTCAAGTGGTCACCAGGTTAACAACTATTACGAACACAGGTATGAATGGCCTGTGAGACCTGATCGTAATGGGAAATGGAGCAAACAAAACTCAGCACTAGACTATTAAATATATTTGCCTTCACCAGATGATATATACAAGTATGTACAATATGTACAGATATAATAATAAGTGTACACCACGGTGACAAATGGTAAAGGAGAATACAGAGAGAATGCAATGTACTCAACCAGCAGCTAGGCAAGTCTGCCAGTGCTTACCACAAGTGAACTACGTTGCTTTAACTTTGGCGGGCTTGCGTGTGATTGGCCAATGAACCACGGAACTTATTTAAGGACGGGTACCCTACTGATCATTAAACGATTAGCACCCGGTTCGTTGGTTGGGAGGCAGCCTATATGGGAGTGTGACATAAGCCGAATAAATTGTTACATACTCATTGCATGTCACATCCCCACCCCAAAAGGGCTATAATAGCTGGGACTAGACCTCCACCTCCATGTATAGCGTGCCACCATGACACTGAATAATGAAGGAACCGCCTTTCCTCTCAACCATCTAACTCATTAGATAGGGCTCAACTTTTCCTCGAGACTCAAAGTGAAATTCTAATCCAGAGCGAGGCAGCAGACAGTAGGGCTAACATTGGTTCAAGACAGCAGCCAGTAGGGCTAACATTGGTTCAAGACACATGCGGACGGCAGCAGAATGCTCCCCTCACTAAAAAAAATCAACATCATTAAAAACATTTATAACGGGAAAAAAAGAGCTAAGCTACCCATTTTGTTCCTAACACATCCTAACCTAAATTAAACACGGGAGACTGCATCGGCCAGCATATTGTTCTTGTCGACAATATGTATGATACTAATGTTATTGAGCTGCAGCCTGAGACTCCATCTGATCAGACGTGGCTGGTGTTTTTTTTCATGGTGTTGAGGAAAACTAATGGATTTTGATCACTGTAGACTGTGACCACTTGGGACGACTGCCACGTAGACCTCGAAATGTTCCAATTCAAGTATCAGAGCTAGGGTTTCTTTCTCTATGGTTGTGTAAGCCCTTTGGTGAGGTTGATACTTGGCAGATACTGCATGTGATACTGACTCACATGCATCAACATGTAATCCAAAGGGTTTTAAAAATTCGGGAGACAGGAGAATGGGTGCAGTACAAAGTAGCTGTGTGACTCTGATAAATAATTCTTGACTCTCTGGGGTCCTTTGAACTTTTTGTTTCTAACTGGTAAGGGAGGTTAGGTGGGCTAGAACAACTGCAAAGTTCTTACAGAATCCTCTGTTGAACCTTACCATCCATAAGAAGCGCTGGAGGGGTGTCCTATCATGAGGTACTGGGTAATTCTTAATGGCAAAAATTTTAACAAATTTAGGGGCTACTTTACCACTGCCTACTTCATGGCCCAAAAAAGTGTTAGTAGACTGGCCAAAGGATGACTTATACAAGTTAACAGTTAACTGGAAACTCTTAAACTTCTCAAAGAGAACTTAAGTCAGGAAACATGTTGGTCCCATGTATCGGAAACTACTACTATATCGTCCAGATACCCTGTCGTGCCTTCAAGTCTTTTAACAGCCTGATGGATCAGCTTCTGGAACGTTTCCGGCTAATACCGCATTCTGAATGGGGTCACTGTATATTGGTAGTGACCTCCTGGAATAACGAACGCAGATATTTCCTTCGCCTTATCTGTCAAAGGTACCTGATAGTAACCTGTAAGGAGGTCTAGTTTGTAAACAAAAGTAACCTTACCCACAAAGTCCACTACGTCATCCAAACTTAGGTAAATTGCCTCAAGACACAACTAAAATCACCTTCCGACTACATAATGAGTCATCAATTAATAACTTTATTGCATCAATGAGTGAAAACGACTGGCAAAACGAGCTAACAATCTACCCAGATATTGATGAATGTATTAATGATTTTTTTAATAAAAGACTCAATACCTCTACAACGTGCATTGCCCTAAAAAAACTAAGCAGATCACAGCTAAGAGACTTAACAGCCCCTGGCTTACAAACAGCATCCTCAAATCCATTAATAAAAACACCTATATGAAAGGCAGTTCAGATTGGGGCTACTACCCAGGGACCAGACTAAACGTTACTCGTCAATACTAACCAGCATGATAAGAAGGTCAAAAAAACTGTATTATGAAAACAGATTACATAGCGTAAAAGGTTATACGAAAAAGACTGGAAAACCTTATCTGAAATTCTAGGAACTAAAAAGATATTCAAAAACAGAATAATGAACCTAACGAAACCAGATGAACCCCTCCTCCAACCAACTGAAACTACCAACAAACTTAATGTCTTCTTCTCGACCGTAGGAACAAACCTAGCGAGCAGAATCCCAAGCTCAAATACTCAACCAACAGACTACCTCACTGGCAACTACCCAAATACTCCAACTAACCCAACTGAAATCTCCCTCATCATCAACACACTTAAGAACAAGGCAGGAGGCCAAAATAACTTACCACCTTTTATGTATAAAAAAGCTTCTCATGTACTGTCACCAATTATTGCAATTCACTTTAACAAATCCATTGAATCCTTCACCTTCCCATCAGTTCTCAAAATAACAAGGGTCACCCTGATCCACAAAGGAGGTGATCCAGCTGACCTAAACAACTACAGGCCTATATCTAATTTCCCCCTTCTTTCTAAAATCTTTGAAAAATTAATTTATAAACAAGTCTATTCCTACCTAGTCTCCCTCAACATATTAAACCCAGTCAGTGTATTATAGCACGAACGATGCTATAATACACATGCTAGAACTAATATATACGGCACTCGAAAAAAATAACTCCCCCTGGGAATCTTCATTGATTTACGAAAAGCTTTTTATACAGTTGATCATGACTTATTGCACCTAAAGTTAACTCATTACGGAATAAGAGGACACTCGCTCAACTACCTAAAGTCATACCTTAGCAACAGAAACCAGTATGTATGCACAAATGAAGCTAACTCTACTACACAATCAGTCACTGTTGGTGTCCCACAAGGTCCTTGGCCCACTTTCTTTCTCATTTACATCAATGATCTACCAAACTCATCTAAACTCCTCAAACCCATATTATTTACAAATGACAGTACTTACGTCCTCTCTCATCCAAATCCACTCGTACTAACTAACACCATAAACGCTGAATTACAGAAAATATCTAACTGGATGACGACCAACAGGCTTATTCTCAATATAGACAAAACCTACTTCATGCAATTTGGAAAACGGCTTCAAATGTACGTCTTAACATAATGATAAATGGATCACCCATCTCTAGACTCACGGAGGGTAAATTTCTAGGACTCCACCTTGACAGCAGTCTCAAATTCCAGACACACATACAGCAAATTTCTAAGAAAGTCTCTAAGGCATTCTATCAAAGATACGGTACTATGTACCGCAATCAGCTCTCCTTGCTCTGTACCACTCTCTCATTTACCCCTATCTCACCTATGGAGTCTGTGAATGGAACTCAACTACTGTAAATCACCTCAGACCCTTAATAAATCAACAAAAAACAGCAGTCCGATTGTTAACAAATTCCAACTCGAGACAGCATACACCTCCACTATTCAAGAGTCTTAAATTAATCAATATACAAAACACCCACACTTTTTATTGTGCCTACTATATACATAGGACACGGCACTCTAATATAAACCCTCCTCTTAAACTCCCCCTTGATAGCTGCAACAGAACTCACAACCATAATACAAGACACAGATCACTCTTTGATATCCCTCGCGTCCATCTCTCCCTATGCAAAAACGCTATGCACATAAATGGCCCTAAGATTTGGAATTCACTGCCAGAAAGCACTAAAGAATCCCTGTCTGCAAATCAGTTCAAGACTCTTCTTAGAAATCAACTATTCACCCAAAACTAATCAGCATTAAAGTTGCTTTCAAATTCACCTCCATTGCCACATACTGTGCTAAGGATCACAGTGTCACTCACCTAAATCTCAAAACTTCAAAAATAGATGCTCAAAACTTCAAAACTTCAAAAATAGATCCTCAAAACTTCAAAAATAGATGCTCAAAACTTCAAAACTTCAAAAATAGATGCTCAAAACTTCAAAACTTCAAAAATAGATCCTCAAAACTTCAAAATTTCAAAAATAGATCCTCAAAACTTCAAAACTTCAAAAATAGATGCTCATTACATCACTCAATATTACATTGTATAAAATCAATACCTACACAATAATTTTCTGTCTTATACTCATATTGTAAACTACTTTCAACTTGTCCCATTGTAATATTCCCATACTGTAATTTGAGTCATTTTACTGTTTGCTATATATAAAAAACATATGTACAACTTTAACAAACTATGATCTATTAGTCTAGTATTAAGTAGTATGTCAGCCCGTAATGCCTAGGCATGATAGTGGCTCTTTGCACTGCAAATCATTATTGTAATTACACACTGTAAACTACCTTTGTCATTCATATTGTAAACTTGCAAAGACATAAAAATCTGAATCTGAATCTGGAATAGTGATCTCATTCACCTTAAGGTAGTCCATACCCATTTGCACGGCAAAGCCCACGGACTGGAGGACTCCTCCACTAATCCGTGTTCTAACAAAAATGCTCCTCCTGCTGAAGTAGCCTTTGTTTTTCATTATTAGCTCTGAATGAGGAGAGTTTAATAGGCTTAGTGTTTCCGACGTCTACATCATGATATCCCAGGGTACTTTTTTTGGGACATCCGAAAATATGTCAGGGTAAGTTTCTAACAGGTCAGTTAGATTTATTATTTGATATTTAGACAGTCCCAACATTAAAAAGCTAGGGTCGTTGAGGAGGACAGAATTAGGAAGCTTAACTTGAATCTTTGGAATGGCGTTCAAGGAATCAGGGTCGTCTTCAGAG
Source organism: Cherax destructor (assembly GCA_009830355.1). Lineage (NCBI taxonomy): Eukaryota > Metazoa > Arthropoda > Malacostraca > Decapoda > Parastacidae > Cherax > Cherax destructor. Next base: position 20,327 of record WNWK01015305.1, read on the forward strand.
GTAGAGAACAGTCATTACTGGGACTTTAAGTGAGCTATTAAATATTTTAATCTGATTTATGTGGTAAATTTTACTTTTCGTGGGTTTATCAAGGGGAGCTACCACATAATTTACATCAGTGATTTTATTTATTATTTGCATTGGTCCCATTAATGTAGCTTTTTAGGTGTGGCCAGGTACATGTTCCTGTACCAGCACCATGTCTCCTGGATTGAAGGAGCGAAACTTTGCCTTTCTGTTATACCTCTGTTTCATAGTGTTTTGAGCAGATTTTAAGTTAGCCTTAGCCAACTGACGGACCACCTGCAACCTGAAAAAGGGTTGTAGAGTGCTATGCAACTATGCAAACATCTTCTCGCAGCCATCCTTCCTTGAGCACTTGCAGAGGACCTCGTACATTGTGCCCGAAGATTAGCTCAAATAGACTGTACCCTGTGGATTCCTGAACAGTTTCTCTCATTGTAAACAGCAACAGAGGAAGTGATTCATCCCAGTTTGTAGGAAAATGCATGCAAAAGGTTCTCATCATGGTTTTTAACGGTTGATGAAATCTTTCCAAGGCGCCTTGGGATTGAGGATGATAGGCAGTGGATAATTTATGAATTATACGTAGCCGAGTTAAAGCTTCTCTAAAAGTTTGGCTGTAAAGTTAGTACTCTGGCCATTCAGGATAGACTTTGAAATACCAAAGATATAAATTTAGTTACGGCTTTAAGATTGGCTTTAGTTTTTATACTGCGCATTGGGACTGCTTCCGGATACCTAGTTGCATTGTCCATGATGGTGAATAGGTATTGGTTGCCTGACTTTGATTTTGGTAATGGTCCCACACAATCAATGATTAGCTCTGCATACGGTTCTCCATCTGTATTTATGGGATGAAGTGGTGCGAGTTTAATGGGGTGTGCAGGTTTACCTCCTTGTTGACAGTCCCTACAGGAGCATATGTGATTCTACACATTTTGGCTTATTTTTGGTCAGTAAAACTTTTTCAATATTCTATACAGAGTTTTTGTAATTCCGAAATGACCTCCTAAAGAGGAATTGTGGGCTATGTTCAAAATTAGTGACCTAAATTTCTTAGGAATTTCCAGTCTATCTAATTTTGGGCTTCCACCTACCTCCTTTCTAGTCTCTGTGCAGAGCAGTAGGTTGTGTTTAATTTCAAATTTGTTTGGGTGATCTGAGTGGGATTCACCCATGGCTGCCTGAAAAGCGAAGTTTAAGGAAGGATCTCTTCACTGTTCTTCCCGAAATGACAGTCCCTCGGACATGGAAACAGATATCTGGCAATCCTATAACCCTGGAGTAGGAAGGCTTGGTCTGGGACTTTTCACTAAATTTACGAGGCTCTGGCTAGTTTACCTCCTAAAACAAATTGTCTAGCCCTAGATCTGAGTCGTCCAAAGATGGGTCAGCATTCTGGACAGATCCCTTGAGATTTTACCTGAGTTATAGCTAAATCGGAGAAGAATTAGTTACTATAGGTTCTGGACATTGTGTCGAATTAAGAATGTTATTACCAGTAATAACACGGCATCTTTCATAGGGAATCATCCAGAAACACCTACAGTCAAATATCCTGTATAATATTTACTCTGCATATGTATCCTATGTAAAGGGACAGAAAATACAGCTCCTCCAAATGCTTCTAAGAGAACGGAGGAGTGCAATGACGTATTTTTAGAGAAGGGGAGTACACCCTCTCTTATAAGGGAACAATAAGCCTCGGTATCCCTGAAAGTGGATACTTCATTTTTTTTTTCATTCTCCTGATGGGAGATGTGGCACTTACTGTAATATGGTGCCATACCATATTCTACCTCTTTCTGGATCATCTCGAAAGGGAGGGCTTAATTGGGCAGTTGGATTTTACATGGCCTGGTTTATGACAACGGTAACAGACAACCTCATACTTTAACTTGGCTCCCTGTTAATTTTGTGGCTGGCGCCACTCGGGGTACTGGCGTCTCTGTTCAAAACCAGGGATACCAAACCCATGTTGACACTTTTCAGGTCGCTTGTTCTATCTAGGCTGGAATATTGCTGCACACTAACTGCATCTTTCAAGGCAGGTGAAATTGCAGAGAACCTTCACGGCACGCATAACTGCGATAAACCACCTCCATTACTGGGAACGCTTGAAGTTCCTAAACCTGTACTCTCTAGAACGCAGGCGGGAGAGATACATTATAATATACACGTGGAAAATTCTCGAGGGATTAGTACCAAACTTGCACACGAGAGTCACTCCCTACGAAAGCAAAAGACTCGGCAGACGATGTAACATCCCTCCAATGAAAAGCAGGGGTGCCACTAGCACGTTGAGAGACAACACAATAAGTGTCAGGGGTCCAAGACTGTTCAACTGCCTCCCAGCATACATCAGGGGGATTACCAATAAACCCCTGACTGTCGCCAAGCAGGCACTGGACAGGCACCTAAAGTCGGTACCTGACCAGCACAGGCTGTGGTTCGTACGTTGGATTGCGTGCGGCCAGCAGTAACAGCCTGGTTGATCAGGCTCTGATCCAAAATTAGGCCTGGTCACAGACCGGGCCGCAAGGGTGTTGACCCCTGGAACTCTCTCCAGGTATACTGGAGTACGCAGCACCAGTTTGGAACCCAAACCTAGCCAAGCACATACAGAAAATAGAGAAAGTGCAAAGGTTTGCAACACGACTAGTCCCGGAGCTTAGGGGTATGTCCTATTAGGAGAGGTTAAGGGAAATCAACCTGACGACACTGGAGGACAGGAGAGAAAGGGGAACATGATAACGACATATAAAATGCTGAGAGGAATTGACAAGGTGGACAGAGACAGAATGTTCCAGAGAGGGGACACAGCAACAAGGGGTCACAGTTGGAAGTTGAAGACTCAGATAAATCACAGGGATGTTAGGAAGTATTTCTTCTAATACTGACCCCAGTGGGACCCCGCTCGTCACAGGCGCCCGCTGTGATACCTCATCACGTACCATGAACCGTTGTTGCCTCCCTGTCAAGTATTCTCTGATCCATTGCAGTGCTCTTTCTGTTATACACGCCTCATCCTCTTGCTTCTGCACTAACCTCTTTTGAATAACTGTGTCGAAGGCCTTCTTGCAGTGCAAGAAAATGCAATCAACCCACCCCTCTCTCTCGTGTCTTCTGTTACTTTGTCATAGAACTCCAGAAGGTTTGTGACAGTATTTGCCTTCCGTGAATCCCTGCTGGTTGTCGTTTATAATTTTGTTCCGTTCCAGGTGCTTCCATGCTCCTCCTGATGATCTTCTCCATGACTTTGCATCTTAAAAATGGGAACTACATTTGCCGTCTTCCATACCTCCGGTAGTTGCCCAGTTTCAAGGGATTGTTGTTAGTGGCACACACATCTCTGCTCACTCTCTAAGGACCCACGGGAAGATGTTGTCCGGTCCCATCGCCTTTGAAGTATCAAGGTCACTGAGCAGCTTCTTCACCTCCTCCTCAGTTGTGTGTATGTCATCCAACACTTGTTGGTATATTCCTTGTTGGTGTCCCGCTCTGTTGTGTCTTCCCAGAGTCCTTCCTGTCTCCACTGTAAATACCTCCTTAAATCTCGAGTTGATCTCCTCACATACCTCTTGATCGTTTCTTGAGAGTTCCCCACCTTTTTTCCACAGCCTGATGACCTCTCTACACCTTTGGTTTACCCAAAGGTGTAGAGAGGCCAAAACCAAGTGTGGTAGAGAATGGAAGAAGTATAGAAGGCAAAGGACCCAGGATAATAAGGAGAGCAGTCGTAGAGCCAGAAATGAATATGCACAGGTAAGAAGGCAGGCACAACGACAATACGAAAATGACATAGCAGCGAAAGCCAAATCTGACCCGAAGCTGTTGAACAGCCACATCAGGAGTAAAACAAGTCAAGGACCAGGTAATCAGGCTGAGGAAGGAAGAAGGGGAGATCAAAAGAAACGACTGCGAAGTATGTGAGGAGCTCAACATGAGATTCAAGGAAGTGTTTCAGAGGAGAAAGACGGAGAGGTGGGGTACACCATCAAGTGCTGGACGCAATACATACAACCGAGGAAGAAGTGAAGAGGCTGCTAAGAGAGGTAGATACCTCAAAGGCAATGGGGCCGGATAATATCTCTCTATGGGTCCTGAGAGAGGGATCAGAGGTTCTATGTGTACCACTAACAACAATATGCAACACATCTATCGAAATCGGGGGACTACCAGAGGTATGGAAGACAGCAAATGTAGTCCCAATTTAAAAAAAAAGAGAGACACGAAGCATTGAACTACAGACCATGTAGTATGCAAAGTCATGGAGAAGATTATCAGAAGAGTGGTGGAGTACCTAGAAAGGAATGAGGATATCAATGTCAGCCAGCACAGTTTCAGGGACGGGAAATCCTGTGTCACAAACCAACTGGTTGACAGCAGAAAGGCAAGAGAGAGAGGGGTGGGTAGATTGTATTTTCTTGGACTGTAATCAGGCATCCAGGACCCTGTACACCATGTACGTTAGGCGTATATTGGAATATGCAGCACCAATGCAACACCTAGCCAAGCACGTACGGAAACTAGAGAAAGTGCAAAGGTTTGCAATAAGACTAGTCCCGGCGCTAAGGGGAATGTCCTACGAGGAAAGGATAAGGGAAATCGACCTGACGACACTGGAGGACAGGAGAGATAGAGGGGATATGACAACGACATATAAAATACTGAGAGGAATGGACAAGGTGGACAGAGAAAGGATGTTCCAAAGATGGGACACAGCAACAAGGGGTCACAGTTGGAAGGTGTAGACTCAGATGAATCACAGGGATGTTGGGAAATATTTTTTCAGCCATAGTGTTGTCAGGAAGTGAAATTGTTTGGGAATTGATGAAATGGAGGTAGGATCCATACATAGCTTTAAGAAGAGGTATGATAAAGATCATGGAGCAGGAAGAGTGACCTTGTAGCGACAAGTGAAGTGGCGGGGCCAGGAGCTGTGACTCGACTCCTGCAACCACAACTAGGTTTGTACAACTAGGTGAATACACACACACACACACACACAAAGGTGTAGGGAGGCAAAAACTAAGTGCACTAGAGAATGGAAAATGTACAGAAGACAAAGGACCCAGGAAAATAAAGAGCTTAGCCGAAGAGCCAGAAACGAATATGCACAGGTAAGAAGGGAGGCTCAGCGACAATACGAAAATGATGTAGCATCAAAAGTCAAATCTGACCCGAAGCTGTTGTATAGCTACATCAGGAGGAAAACAACAGTCAAGGACCAGGTAATCAGGCTGAGGAAGGAAGGTGGGGAGTTCACAAGAAACGACCAAGAGGTATGTGAGGAGCTCAACATGAGATTTAAAGAAGTCTTTACAGAGGAGACAGGAAGGACTCCAGGAATTCAGAATAGGGAGGTATATAAACAAGTGCTGGATGAAATAAACACAACCGAGGAGGTGAAGAAGCTGCTATGTGATCTCGATACCTCAAAAGCGGTGGGACCTGACAACATTTCTCCGTGGGTCCTTAGAGAGGGAGCAGAGATGTTGAGTGTGCCACAAACAAAAATATTCAACACATCCATTTAAACTGGGCAACTACCTGAGGTGTGGAAGAAGGCAAATGTAGTCCCAATTTTTAAGAAAGGAGACAGACACGAGGCATTAAACTACAAACCTGTGTCACTGACTTGTATATTATGCAAAGTGCTGGAGAAGATCATCAGGAGGAGAGTGGTGGAGCACCTAGAAAGACACAAGCTTATAAACGACAACCAGCACGGTTTCAAGGAAGGAAAATCTTGTGTCACAAACCTACTGGAGTTTTATGACAAGGTAACAGAAGTAAGACACGAGATAGAGGGGTGGATAGACTGCATTTTCTTGGACTGCAAGAAGGTGTTCGACACAGTTCCTCACAAGAGGTTAATGCAAAAGCTAGATTATCAGGCACACGTAACTGGAAAGGCACTGCAGTGGAACAGAGAATATCTGACAGGGAGGCAACAACGAGTCATGGTACACGACGAGGTGTCAGAGTGGGCATCTGTGACGAGTGGGGTTCCACAGGGGTCAGTCCTAGAACCTGTACTGTTTTTGGTATATGTGAATGACATAACGGAAGGGATAGACTCAGAAGTGTCCCTGTTTGCAGATGATGTGAAGTTAATGAAAGAATTAAATCAGTCGAGGATCAGGGAAGACTACAAAGAGACCTGGACAATCTACAAGCCTGGTCCAGTAAATGGCTTCTTGAATTTAACCCTGCCAAATTTAAAGTCATGAAGATCGGGGAAGGGCAAAAAAGACCGCAGACAGAGTATAGTCAAGGTGGCCAAAGACTGCAAACCTCACTCAAGGAAAAAGATCTTGGGGTGAGTATAATACCGAGCACATCTCCTGAGGCACACATCAATCAGATAACTGCTGCAGCATACGGGCATCTGGCAAACCTAAGAATAGCGTTCCAATACCTAACTAAGGAATTGTTCAAGACTCTGTACACCATATACGTCAGGCCTATACTGGAGTATGCAGCATCAGTTTGGAATCTACACCTGGTCAAGCACGTCAAGAAATTAGAGAAAGTGCAAAGGTTTGCAACAAGACTAGTCCCAGTAATAAGGGGATTGTCCTACGAAGAAAGGTTAAGGAAAATCGGCCTTACGACACTAGAGGACAGGAGGGTTAGGGAAGACATGATAACGACATATAAAATACTGCGAGGAATAGATAAGGTGGACAGAGACAAGATGTTCCAGAGAGGGGACACAGAAACAAGGGGTCACAATTGAAAGTTGAAGACTCATATGAGTCAAAGGGATGTTAGGAAGTATTTCTTCAGTCATAGAGTTGTCAGGAAGTGGAATAGCTTAGAAAGCGACGTAGTGGAGGCAGGAACCATACATAGTTTTAAGACGAGGTTTGATAAAGCTCATGGAGCAGGGAGAGAGAGGACCTAGTAGCAATCAGTGAATAGGCGGGGCCAGGAGCTATGACTTGACCCCTGCAACCACAAATAGGTGAGTACAAATAGGTGAGTACACACACGTACACGTTGCGTCTACACTTCAGAACATACATTCTTATGAGGTTCACAAGTCACATAAGGAAAACGTATGTTGCGAGGTTGGACACATGAGTGGTGACAAGTTAGACACAGGAGTGGCGACAAGTTGGACACAGGAGTGGCGACAAGTTGGACACAGGAGTGGCGACAAGTTGGACACAGGAGTGGCGACAAGTTGGACACAGGAGTGGCGACAAGTTGGACACAGGAGTGGCGACAAGTTAGACACAGGAGTGACGACAAGTTGGACACAGGAGTGACGACAAGTTGGACACAGGAGTGGCGACAAGTTGGACACAGGAGTGGCGACAAGTTGGACACAGAAGTGGCGACAAGTTAGACACAGGAGTGACGACAAGTTGGACACAGGAGTGACGACAAGTTGGACACAGGAGTGGCGACAAGTTAGACACAGGAGTGGCGACAAGTTAGACACAGGAGTGGCGACAAGTTGGACACAGGAGTGGCGATAAGTTAGACACAGGAGTGACGACAAGTTGGACACAGGAGTGGCGACAAGTTGGACACATGAGTGGCGACAAGTTGGACACAGGAGTGGCGACAAGTTGGACACAGGAGTGGCGACAAGTTGGACACAGGAGTGGCGACAAGTTGGACACAGGAGTGGCGACAAGTTGGACACATGAGTGACGACAAGTTAGACACAGGAGTGGCGACAAGTTAGACACAGGAGTGGCGACAAGTTAGACACATGAGTGACGACAAGTTAGACACAGGAGTGGCGACAATCTCCAATTAATACTTGGTCCTGTCACCACAGTCAGCTGACATATTCAGTTTTCCTTTTAAGTTGATGGCATATTGGAATTAATATATCCCAGACGCTAACATCAAAGTTTATTTAACATCAAAGTTACGTCAAAATCAAAGCAAGGTAATATCACAGTGATATCAGCTTTAAGCAAGGTAATATCACAGTGATGTCAGCTTTAAGCAAGGTAATATCACAGTGATGTCAGCTTTAAGCAAGGTAATATCACAGTGATGTCAGCTTTAAGCAAGGTAATATCACAGTGATGTCAGCTTTAAGCAAGGTAATATAACAGTGATGTCAGCTTTAAGCAATAACTGATGAAGCGAAGACGATAATATTATGGATCATTTAATAAGGATGGAAGATGAAAGGACATCGTCTCGTAACATTAAATACCACTGACACATCCTCTTATAAGTTCAGGAAATATTACGTAAATTAATGGGTTACTTGAGAATATATGCATCTCTTCTGTTCTCTCTCTCTCTCTCTCTCTTCTTCTCTTCAAACACAACACATAAACACACACACACACACACACACATATATATATATATATATATATATATATATATATATATATATATATATATATATATATATATATATAATATATATGTATATATATATATATATATATATATATATATATATATATATATATATATATATATATATATATATATATATATATGTGTGTGTGTGTGTGTGTGTGTGTGTGTGTGTGTGTGTGTGTGTGTGTGTGTGTGGGTGTGAGTGTGTGTGTGTGTGTGTGTGTGTGTACTCACCTATTTGTGGTTGCAGGGGTCGAGTCATAGCTCCTGGCCCCGCCTCTTCACTGATTGCTACTAGGTCCTCTCTCTCCTGCTCCATGAGCTTTATCAAACCTAGTCTTAAAACTATGTATGGTTCCTGCCTCCACTATGTCGCTTTCTAAGCTATTCCACTTCCTGACAACTCTATGACTGAAGAAATACTTCCTAACATCCCTTTGACTCATAGGAGTCTTCAACTTCCAATTATGACCCCTTGTTTCTGTGTCCCTCTCTGGAACATCTTGTCTCTGTCCACCTTATCTATTCCTCGCAGTATTTTATATGTCGTTATCATGTCTCCCTAACCCTCCTGTCCTCTAGTGTCGTCAGGCCGATTTCCCTTAACCTTTCTTCGTAGGACAATCCCCTTAGCTCTGGGACTAGTCTTGTTGCAAACCTTTGCACTTTCTCTAATTTCTTGACGTGCTTGACCAGGTGTGGGTTCCAAACCGGTGCTGCATACTCCAGTATGGGCCTGACGTATATGGTATACAGAGTCTTGAATGATTCCTTAGTGAGGTATTGGAACGCTATTCTTAGGTTTGCCAGCCGCCCGTATGCTGCAGCAGTTATCTGATTGATGTGTGCCTCAGGAGATGTGCTCGGTATTATACTCACCCCAAGATCTTTTTCTTTGAGTGAGGCTTGCAGTCTTTGGCCACCTAGACTATACTCTGTCTGCGGTCTCTTTGCCCTTCCCCGATATTCATGACTTTACATTTGGCAGGGTTAAATTCAAGGAGCCAGTTACTGGACCAGGCTTGCAGCCTGTCCAGGTCTCTTTGTAGTCCTGCCTGATCCTCGACTGATTTTATTCTTCTCATTAACTTCACATCATCTGCAAACAGGGACACTTCTGAGTCTATCCTTCCGTTATGTCATTCACATATACCAAAACAGTACAGGTCCTAGGACTGACCCTTGTGGAACTCCACTCGTCACAGGTGCCCACTCGACATCTCGTCACGTACCATGACTCGTTGTTGCCTCCTGTCAGATATTCTCTGATCCATTGCAGTGTTTTTCCTGTTACGTGTGCCTGATCCTTTAGCTTTTGCATTAACCTCTTGTGAGGAACTGTGTCGAACGCCTTCTTGCAGTCCAAAAATGCAGTCTATCCACCTCTCTCTCGTGTCTTACTTCTGTTACCTTATCATAAAACTCCAGTAGGTTTGTGACACAGGATTTTCCTTCCCTGAAACCGTGCTGGTTGTCGTTTATAAGCTTGTGTCTTTCTAGGTGCTCCACCACTCTCCTCCTGATGATCTTCTCCATGACTTTGCATACTATACACGTCAGTGACACAGGTCTGTAGTTTAATGCCTCGTGTCTGTCTCCTTTCTTAAAAATTGGGACTACATTTGCCATCTTCCACGCCTCAGGTAGTTGCCCAGTTTCAATGGATGTGTTGAAGATTTGTGTTAGTGGCACACACAACATCTCTGCTCCCTCTCTAAGGACCCACGGAGAAATGTTATCCGGTCCCACCGCTTTTGAGGTATCGAGTTCACATAGCAGCTTCTTCACCTCCTCCTCGGTTGTGTGTATTTCATCCAGCACTTGTTGGTATACCTCCTATTCTGAATTCCTGGAGTCCTACCTGTCTCCTGTAAAATACTTTAAATCTCATGTTGAGCTCCTCACATACCTCTTGGTCGTTTATTGTGAACTCCCACCTTCCTTTCTCAGCCTGATTACCTGGTCCTTGACTGTTGTTTTCTCCTGATGTGGCTATACAACAGCTTCGGGTCAGACTTGACTTTTGATGCTATATCATTTTCATATTGTCGCTGAGCCTCCTTCTTACCTGTGCATATTCGTTTCTGGCTCTTCGGCTAATCTCTTTATTTTCCTGGGTCCTTTGTCTTCTGTACTTTTTCCATTCTCTATTACACTTACTTTTTGCCTCCTACACCTCTGGGTGAACCAAGGACTCGTTCTGGTCTTCCCATTACTTCTGTTTCCCTTGGGGACAAACCTCTCCTCTGCCTCTTTGCATTTGGTTGTCACATATTCCATCATTTCTTTTACTGGTTTTCCTGCCAATTCTCTCTCCCACTGAACGTCTTGTAGGAAGTTCCTCATGCCTGTGTAGTCCCCCTTTGTAGTTTCTGTTTCTCCTTCCTATTCCTGCTCCCTCTCCACTTGTAGCTCAACTATGTAATCAAAACACAGAACCAAATGATCACTAGCTCCAAGGGGCCTTTCATACGTGATATCCTCGATGTCCGAACTACTCAAGGTGAATACTAGGTCCAGTCTTTCTGGATCATCCCCACCTCTCTCTCTGGTAGTGTCTCTAACATGTTGATGCATGAGGTTTTCCAGTACCACATCCATCATCTTGCTCTCCATGATTCAGGACTCATGGGGGTCTAGGTTTTCCTAATCAATCTCTTTGTGATTGAAATCACCCATAACTAGTAAAATTTTCTCTCCCATGTGGGCTCTCTGGCTACCTCGGCTAGTGTGTCTACCATTGCTCTGTTGCCCCGTCGTATTCTTCTCTTGGCCTCCTGCAGTTCTGTGGCGGGTTGTACATTACAGCAATTATCACCTTATGGCCTCAGACTGAATTGTTCCTACTATGTAGTCCCTTTCACCCATTCCATCCATTCCTTCCACTTCCTCAAATCTCCCACCTGTTCTTAATGAGCAGGGAACTCCTCCCCCTCTGCTCCCCCTATCTTTCCTGAGGATTTGATATCCGGGTGGGAAGATTGCATCTGTTATCATCCTGGTGAGTTTCGTTTCTGTGAGTGCTATTATGTCTGGGGATGTCTCCTTTATTCTTTCATGCCACTCCTCACATTTATTTGTTATACCATCTGCATTTGTATACCAAACCTTTAACTTCTTTTCTAAAACCGTAGTCTGGGGGTATGTTAGGGGTTGGAAAGTGGGAGATCTGATGGGAACTATGGGTGGTTGGTGTGAAGGTGGAGTTTGTACTGAGGTGGGTGGAATCATTGGGTATGGCATGTGTGTTTGGGTTAGGTTGTTTGGTTGCATTGGGGTTGTCCAGGTTGGGAACATCTGAAGGTGGTTGTATTAGAGCTTCCTCCTGAGTCTGGGTTCTCCTGTCCATCTCTTTTCCTCCTTTTGTCTCTGTACCCTTCTCTTTCAGTTTCTGTCTTTCTTCCCGTGTTCTGTCGCGGTCGAGATACACCCTCCGGTACTCTGACATATCCCTTAGTCTTGCTTTCTCCTGCAGGATCCTGTTTCGAGTCAATTCTTGCTTGAAAATTACTTTGACTGGCCGGATTCTTCTTCTTGCAAATCCCCTATTCTCAGAAAATTTGCCAGCTGGGTCATGTCATCTTCTCCTATTGCTTTCATGATGTTTTCAATCGCATTTTTCCCTTGTCTTCTTGCTTCGTAAGTTTCCCCTTCAGCTTCATGGAGCCCATAAACAAAGACTGATCTCTCTCTTCATTCTCCCACTGCCTATCCCTGTGTAACCCTGATTCGATTTAGTTGCCTCCATTGAAGCTTTCCTTTCTTCAATCTCTTCACTGTCTGTTATCCCTTTGCCCAGTGGCCTGTCGCTTTCCCCTTCTTAACTTTCCCTGTGCACTGCTGTGGTCTGTTAGGGCTTCCCCCCCCCCCCCCCCCCCCCCCCCCCCCCCCCCCCCCCCCCCCCCCCCCCCCCCCCCCCCCCCCCCCCCCCCCCCCCCCCCCCCCCCCCCCCCCCCCCCCCCCCCCCCCCCCCCCCAAAAAAAAAAAAAAAAAAAAAAAAAAAAAAAAAAAAAAAAAAAAAAAAAAAAAAAAAAAAAAAAAAAAAAAAAAAAAAAAAAAAAAAAAAAAAAAAAAAAAAAAAAAAAAAAAAAAAAAAAAAAAAAAAAAAAAAAAAAAAAAAAAAAAAAAAAAAACAGTCAACTCTATTTACCCAAAGAAAATCGATAAGTGTGTGTATTTACTGAAGAGCTCAATTCTCCCTATCCTCTTGTAGTCTAACCTCAAGAGACTAAGGAGATTTATATTAACAGTCTCATGAGGCAGAAGAAATGCGGTTCAAAAACCACCATGGGGACCAGGAGCTACACCTCAACCTGCTAAAACACTGGAGATATTAAACCAGTGATGGGTAGATTGAGTATGTCCCTTGAGTTTTAGAATTAGAATTTTCAACACTTCATTAAAAGGGTTAGACAGTGAGCAGTAATTAATAATTATTAGAGGTTGTTAGTCTCGCTGTCTCATCAGGGAAACAAATGAAAGTTTTCCCCTCACGCTAAAATAAACAAATTTACTAAAAGGTTAAAAACTAATATCTCCTGAATGAGCAACCGTTAATGTGTAAAAAGTAATATATGCTAAAATAAACACGTTATGAAATCCAATTTAGCTTTCAAGTTCGCCTTGAGAGAGAGGTACCTCTTCCAGGGCAGTTTTAACCCTAAAGCACAGACCTCTCGCACCACCCCATCATTTTTAGGGTGACCAAGCTAGTCAAAAGAGGCTTTCTCAAGTTATCACGCAGTAACGTTGAAGGAAGAATATTACGACAAATACCATAGGTATTACCCATTCGGGAGATGCTTAAATACAAATGAAATAAAATAAAGACCCGAGAACTGCGGAATATTATAAATAGTAAAATTCCGATTACTGTTGTACCTACGGACACTAAATGAATAAAACTATATTTAATATTGTGATTTTCCTAACTAGATTCTGTAGAAAGAACCAAACATTAAGAAAAATATAACTGACGAAGGAAGTTTTGGAAGCTAACGTAGCAAAAATTCTACATGAAAATATGATTTTTTTTAAAAAGTAGGAATATCGTTTGTCAAGAGTAAAATAGCGTTGTTTGGAACTGGATTCTCCATAAGACAATAAATGAGAAAGACTGGTAATAACGAAGGATCCAATAGAGAACGCTGGTCATGATAAGAGGAAGGTACTTACCAGAGAACTTTAATTAAGAAGAGATAGATTGGACAATTTGTGAGGCTGGAGGTGAAAATGGTTGGCTATCAAAATTCTTAGACTTTATGGAGGAAGCAAAAATAAGCGAGGGAATAAGTTTAGCATCAAAGGAAGGAATTTTTTTTAAATAAATTATTTGAACTTAAAAGAAAGGAATAATGACAAAGTTTAAAAAAAAATATGAGAATAATATATAAATGAAATTAAACGAAAAATATACTTCCGGGAAATGGGAGGAAAAGCTTTAATTAGGTTCTAAGTAGATGACAGCTCACGTTCCTGGGATCAATAGCCATATATCAGCAATAAGGACCGGGAACCATTATCATGGTCATAATACAGTAACTTGGAACTGTGAATCGAAATCCTCAGTATATAAGGCATGATCAAATGGGAAGAATTTTTTTTTCCGCTTCTGTTGCTCAGCCTGGAACACCAATTGCTTTGAAATTGCTCATAAAATTCACGAAGGTACTGAATATTAGAAAATTGCAAATTAAAAAGTGTTAAGAGGCAGTTTTTTTTTTGGGGGGGTAAGCCCATGTGATATTACATTATTACCTTCACAATGTTGGCAAAATGGGATTATTTCGTGAGATAAAATGAGATTAATATTCACGTTTGCAGAACAATGTAAATTTAACGAGAGGTGAATGTATCTCAAAAATATGTACTTATCGTTAGAATTAATGTATTATGGAATTAATAATCGTAGTGTGGTGGGTAGACCTTAAGCTTAATTGAAATTCAATAAAATGACTCAATAAGAGCTCGCAGTTTTGCAGGTGCCAGCCTTCACGTTATCCACTGGACCACAGAGGTGCCAACCGAGGTCCAGTGGCTAACGCAACTGGCTGTTAACTCGAGGTGCCACGTCCAATCCCATCTCGCCAATAACCTGTTATATCATTACAAATTTTAGCCTCTAACACACAGGTTCTCTGATTTTTCTCATTTCTATTTGATAATAAAGAAAACGCCATAATTTCTCGCAATACAATAAATATTGAGATATTAAAAATGCAAGCTCAGTGGATAGCGCTATAACAAAAATTGTATCGCAGTATATACATTATTATTCTCTGGAAAGTCTCCGCTTCAAGGAAATCCATGAATAACTTCCATTGGTGTTGCTGCTGTGAGAAGCTTCTAAGACGCTTATCCTTGATTCAAGGTGACAACTCCTTAAGGATTACGTAGACACGCTTAAACCTCTTGCTTGAAGCCAGTAGTGATATCCTTTATAGGACTGCCACTTCGTATAGCTGCTGCATCATGGCTAGTGATATTCCAGTGGGGGGAAAATGTCGCTACAGTAATTCTCTTGAAGTTTCAGGCAGTGGCTACAAAGGTGTAAAAAGTAGGTCAGTACAGTGGTTACAACGATATATCAAAGTGGTTGCATGAGGTGGCAACCACTAGTTGTTTTAGACAGTGGAAACATTCATTCTTCCCAATCATATATATACATATATATATACGTATAATGTCGTGCCGGAGAGAGAGACCGTAATTGGTTCAGAGTAGTGCAAGCTGTCTCCAACAGATGGCATCCGAGTCCAACACTCCTGGCAACCTAGAACTGGGAGTTATCACGCAAGAATTCCTCTCTCTCTCTCTCTCTCTCTCTCTCTCCTCTTTATGCTTCGTGTAACTCGCCGAGATTTAATTTTGAGATGCAAGAGTTACATTTTAATTAATGTTTTAATCCAGACAGACAAAAATTGCAGGATTTCATTTGTTCTGCTGTTCTTTATAATATCTTTTTATTTTCTTCGTTTGCACCTACAGCAGTGTTTGCACCTACAGTGTTTGCACCTACAGCAGTGTTCGCACCTACAGTGTTTGCACCTACAGCAGTGTTTGCACTTACAGCAGTGTTTGCACCTATAGCAGTGTTTGCACCGACAACAGTGTTTGCACTTACAGCAGTGTTTGCACCTATAGCAGTGTTTGCACCTACAACATTGTTTGCACTTACAGCAGTGTTTGCACCTATAGCAGTGTTTGCACCTACAGCAGTGTTTGCACCTATAGCAGTGTTTGCACCTACAACATTGTTTGCACTTACAGCAGTGTTTGCACATATAGCAGTGTTTGCACCTACAACAGTGTTTGCACCTACAGTAGTGTTTGCACCTATAGCAGTGTTTGCACTTACAGCAGTGTTTGCACCTACAGTAGTGTTTGCACCTACAACAGTGTTTGCACTTACAGCAGTGTTTGCACCTATAGCAGTGTTTGCACCTACAACAGTGTTTGCACCTACAGTAGTGTTTGCACCTACAGCAGTGTTTGCACCTACAGCAGTGTTTGCACCTACAGCAGCGTTTGCACCTACAGCAGTGTTTGCACCTACAGTAGTGTTTGCACCTACAGTAGTGTTTGCATCTACAGCAGCGTGTCCACCTACAGCAGCGTTTGCACCTACAGCAGCGTTTGCACCTACAACAGTGTTTCCACCTACAACAGTGTTTCCACCTACAACAGTGTTTGCACCTACAACAGTGTTTGCACCTACAGCAGTGTTTGCACTTACAGCAGTGTTTGCACTTACAGCAGTGTTTGCACCTACAGCAGTATTTGCACATACAGCAGTGTTTGCACATACAGCAGTGTTTGCACTTACAGCAGTGTTTGCACTTACAGCAGTGTTTGCACCTATAGCAGTGTTTGCACCTACAACAGTGTTTGCACTTACAGCAGTGTTTGCACCTATAGCAGTGTTTGCACCTACAACAGTGTTTGCACCTACAGTAGTGTTTGCACCTACAGTAGTGTTTGCACCTACAGCAGTGTTTGCACCTACAGCAGCGTTTGCACCTACAGCAGCGTTTGCACCTACAACAGTGTTTGCACCTACAGTAGTGTTTGCACCTACAGTAGTGTTTGCACCTACAGTAGTGTTTGCACCTACAGCAGCGTTTGCACCTACACCAGCGTTTGCACCTACAGCAGTGTTTGCACCTACAACAGTGTTTGCACCTACAACAGTGTTTTCACCTATAGCAGTGTTTGCACCTACAGCAGTGTTTGCACCTACAGCAGTGTTTGCACCTACAGCAGTGTTTGCACCTACAGCAGTGTTTGCACCTACAGCAGCGTTTGCACCTACAACAGTGTTTGCACCTACAGCAGCGTTTGCACCTACAACAGTGTTTGCACCTACAGTAGTGTTTGCACCTACAGCAGCGTTTGCACCTACAGCAGCGTTTGCACCTACAGCAGCGTTTGCACCTACAGCAGCGTTTGCACCTACAACAGTGTTTGCACCTATAGCAGTGTTTGCACCTACAGTAGTGTTTGCACCTACAGCAGTGTTTACACCTACAGCAGTGTTTGCACCTACAGCAGTGTTTGCACCTACAGCAGCGTTTGCACCTACAACAGTGTTTGCACCTACAGCAGCGTTTGCACCTACAACAGTGTTTGCACCTACAGTAGTGTTTGCACCTACAGTAGTGTTTGCACCTACAGCAGCGTTTGCACCTACAGCAGCGTTTGCACCTACAACAGCGTTTGCACTTACAACAGCGTTTGCACCTACAACAGTGTTTGCACCTACAACAGTGTTTGCACTTACAACAGTGTTTGTACTAACAGCAGTGTTTGCACCTACAACAGTGTTTGTACTAACAGCAGTGTTTGCACCTACAACAGTGTTTGTACTAACAGCAGTGTTTGCACCTACAACAGTGTTTGTACTAACAGCAGTGTTTACACTTGCAGCAGTGTTTGCACTGACAGCAGGGTTTGCACCTACAGCAGTGTTTGCACTGACAACAGTATTTGCACTTGCAGCAGCAGCGTTTGCACTTGCACTTGCAGCGTTTGCACTTGCAGCGTTTGCACTTGCAGCGCTTGCACTTGCAGCGCTTGCACTTGCAGCGCTTGCACTTGCAGCGCTTGCACATATAGCGTTTGCACGTGCAGCGTTTGCACTTGCAACAGCAGCGTTTGCAATGACAGTGTTTGCACTGACAGCAGCGTTTGCACTGACAGCAGCGTTTGTACTGACAGCATTGTTTTCACTGACAGCAGCGTTTGTATTGACAGCAGTGTTTGCACTGACAGCAGTGTTTGCAATTACAGCAGTGTTTGCACTGACACCAGTGTTTGCACTGATATCAGTGTTTGCACTGACAGCAACGTTTGTACTGACAGTAGTGTTTGCACTGATAGCAGCGTTTGTACTGACAGCAGCGTTTGTACTGACAGCAGTGTTTGTACTGACAGCAGTGTTTGTACTGACAGCAGTGTTTGTACTGACAGCAGTGTTTGTACTGACAGCAGTGTTTGCACTGACAGCAGTGTTTTCATTGATAGCAACGTTTGTACTGACAGCAGCGTTTGTACTGACAGCAGCGTTTGTACTGACAGCAGTGTTTGTACTGACAGCAGTGTTTGTACTGACAGCAGTGTTTGTACTGACAGCAGTGTTTGTACTGACAGCAGTGTTTGCACTGACAGCAACGTTTGTACTGACAGCAGCGTTTGTACTGACAGCAGCGTTTGTACTGACAGCAACGTTTGTACTGACATCAACGTTTGTACTGACATCAACGTTTGTACTGACAGCAGCGTTTGTACTGACAGCAGCGTTTGCACTGACAGCAGCGTTTGTACTGACAGCAGCGTTTGTACTGACAGCAGCGTTTGTACTGACAGCAGCGTTTGTTCTGACAGCAGCGTTTGTACTGACAGCAGCGTTTGTACTGACAGCAGCGTTTGCACTGACAGCAGCGTTTGTACTGACAGCAGCGTTTGTACTGACAGCAGCGTTTGTACTGACAGCAGCGTTTGTACTGACATCAACGTTTGTACTGACATCAACGTTTGTACTGACAGCAGCGTTTGTACTGACAGCAGCGTTTGCACTGACAGCAGCGTTTGTACTGACAGCAGCGTTTGTACTGACA
Source organism: Cherax destructor (assembly GCA_009830355.1). NCBI lineage: Eukaryota > Metazoa > Arthropoda > Malacostraca > Decapoda > Parastacidae > Cherax > Cherax destructor. The sequence continues at coordinate 38,815 of WNWK01015305.1, forward strand.
GCAGCGTTTGTACTGACAGCAGCGTTTGTACTGACAGCAGCGTTTACACTGACAGCAGCGTTTGCACTGACAGCAGCGTTTGTACTGACAGCAGCGTTTGTACTGACAGCAGCGTTTGTACGCAGCACGTTTGTACTGACAGCAGCGTTTGTACTGACAGCAGCGTTTGTACTGACAGCAGCGTTTGTACTGACAGCAGCGTTTGTACTGACAGCAGCGTTTGTATTGACAGCAGCGTTTGTACTGACAGCAGGGTTTACACTGACAGCAGCGTTTGCACTGACAGCAGCGTTTGTACTGACAGCAGGGTTTACACTGACAGCAGCGTTTGCACTGACAGCAGCGTTTGCACTGACAGCAGCGTTTGTACTGACAGCAGCGTTTGTACTGACAGCAGCGTTTGTACTGACAGCAGGGTTTACACTGACAGCAGCGTTTGTACTGACAGCAGCGTTTGTACTGACAGCAGCGTTTGTACGCCTGACTGAAGCAGCGTGAAGCTTTGTACTGACAGCAGCGTTTGTACTGACAGCAGCGTTTGTACTGACAGCAGCGTTTGTACTGACAGCAGCGTTTGTACTGACAGCAGTGTTTGTACTGACAGCAGTGTTTGTACTGACAGCAGTATTTGCACTGACAGCAGCAGTGTTTGTTGTTTTGTTCCTTTTCTAACTTTCAACATTTGACTTACAAAATATACGAACTTGACGTGTGTTTATTGTAAGATATTGAGTGAAATCATTTGTCCTTCATAACTCTGGATCTGAAGCCTAGAATTTAACGCATCCTCACGTTAAAGAAAAAGTTACGTAAATCTGTGAAAATAGCAACGAGTCGCGTAAGCATCAATATGTTAAGGAAGAATGTGTTTGTGACTTCGTATAATTACATTTAAATTATGAATTTGTTACTTAATGACAAGAGAACGTTTCCAAGAATACATCCTTTACTCAAAGCACAAAAACACTGTCTCCAAAGCTACAATGAATAATGATACCTTTGCTGAAACGCTAGATTCAATGTAACTCGTCGTGAAATACATTTGATCATGTATGAAAGATGTCATCATTTGTTGTTGGTTTTACTTACATTATACATAAATCCTTTTCTAATAACTTAAATAGCGAAGAATAAGACCAAATCAGAAAATTGGTCAATGGTACTCAGATGTATTTTGACCGGATCTGGAGGTTCCCAATAAAGTAAGATTACACAAAGAAGAACACATTAACCATCACTCACTCAATAGCTGTCTTGGAGAAAGTCCAAAGACATAACAGTTCAAATCATCATTTGATCCTCTATATCCCCATCTGTCCTTCATAGTACAGGCCTGGTACTTACCACCACCGGTTAACCGGTGTTTCTAAACGCCTTCATAATTGTCGCCTTGCTCACATTCCAGCAGTACCTCTAATCCCAAAGCTCTACAAAAGAAAGCTCTTTAGACAAAAATATATCTTTAAATAAAAGGAACCCCCGGAGAGGCACAGACTGCGTCATACTGTTGATTTGACGCAACACTCATTCCCCTTCACACCGTCACACTCAATATTTTACGCATGACCCACGATAACGTATCATCTCTCAGGAAATCCTAGAGCTCAAATCAATCGCTTAAAACCTAATATTTACGACGATTCAAATACATCCCCACCAATACTGACCAACTCAAAAGTTCAGTTTCCGGTTCCCGTGATACACCACTCACTACCGTGAATGCGGCGTATTAGTATTTTTTTTAAACTAATTAATTTTATGAATCCTCCGTATTTATCTGGATTTATTACTTAATAAACGGAGGCATCAGACACGCGTGATATTCTTGTGCAAAGCATTTATACCATGATTTATATTCACTTCACATTTTCAAAACATTTTTATAGAAATAAAATTAATATAATTACAATTATTAATTTTAATAAATATTTATATACTCGTGTAGAATCACTAAGCCCGTAGGGGTATTTAATACGTCTGGGAAATCAGTTCTTCATCAGCATCAAGGACAGCTCTTAACACTGGCATGCCTGTAAATTTAGTCTGTGGTCCATAAAAATAAATGCAGACAAATTTTATTCATGATATTCATTGTCGAGCAGTAAATCTCTTCCATTTATTCCCACAACATATGCAGAAGGTGTTATGGTTTTAGGAGACCATTTGCAGTTTTCTAGGTTATAAATGTTAGTGGTTCTTATGCCTGAGGTAACTATAGCTGGATAAGCTGTATCTCTTATTAGGTATTCTTTAAGATTCATCGTTAAATGGCTCTTGAAATATTTTAATTTCCTCCAAAATTATCGTTTATGGCTTTAGAATGCAACATCCGATAGGCGTTAATTTTACAAACCTATTTCATTGTAAAGTTTAATGATTATTGCGACTACTGGCGTGTGCATATGACCTGGGACCAATGTTATATAGTCATTTTTGATACCACGTGATAACATCTGGCAAGCTAAGAGTGCGTTACACTTTATTCGGCATATGTCACTCACCCATATAGACCAGCTCTCCCACTCACCCATATAGACCAGCTCTCCCACTCACCCATATAGACCAGCTCTCCCACTCACCCATATAGACCAGCTCTCCCACTCACCCATATAGACCAGCACTCCCACTCACCCATATAGACCAGCACTCCCACCCAAGGAACCAGCTGTTGAGAGTATAACAAGTGAGGGGCTTCCCTGGTTCAATCCAACCAGTCACAAGGAAGTGATGTTTGAGACTTGTGGAACAATAATGGCACACTTGTAAACTTGTTTTGTACATAGTGTACATAGTGTACATAGTGTACACATACTTGCATGCTGTTTTGCTGAAGGAAGTATATGCAAGTATTTGCTCACTGCTGTCGTTTGCTCGTTCCTCATTCCTACCTTGATTAACGTGCTACTAGCAGGTATGCAGGCCAAAAGACTACACATCTAATATAACATGAGAAAGCCTCGCCTGACCGAATTGTTCCTGGACTGTGTATGTTACATTTAGTTAATGAATTAAAAAAAAAAAAAAAGTGGTATTTTTTCCAATTTTATTTAATTGTAATAGTGATTCCTTTTTAATAATTAAAGAATGACTCTTCAGGTCTAACCTATTAATTAAATTGATTAAGAATGACGATTCTCAATAAATTTACACTAACTGGGTAAAAACTGTGATTGGAGTAATAAATGGAAAATGTGTTGTCTGCTCGACTTCAAACTCTCAGTTCATTTTACTTACAGAGAAATTACTATATTTAGTGGGCTTTGTATCCTTTAATTTGTTGAACTTATTATTAAGAGGTTGGAGTACCACATTTGCTTTCATAAACCCTTCAGAAATTGAACAATCTAACAGATACATATTAAACAGACTTTTAATACATAATAGCCTTACAAATTATTTTTTTTATATAAACCCTACAACCAAAATTATGTATTAAACTTAATTTCAAGTATATATTATATTTCAACAATGTTATGGTCCACTGTGTCCTTCCATGGTAGAGTAATCTGAGTGGAAAAAAAAAAAAAAGGTGTTCAACTCTACGGTGTTAGCCCGCCACGTTTCGTTTACTACTACTCGCTAGTAACTGTTAAATCCACACGACAACATCCACATTTATACATATGCATACTTATACATGCGTACACATGAACAAAAACACACATACGTACACTTGTACAACATCACGCTACCATATATACACACAAGTCTCCAAACATATACACGCAAGCACACATACATGCATTCATAGATGCATAAACATGTACGTATGCAGACGTATATACCCACATGTATACATTCACACATGCATACATATATACATATATACAAGTATATGCCCACATGTATACGTATTCACATGAATATATACATACACGTGAACATAAGCATGCACATACACACGAATATATACGTAAACGCATACATATAAACAATATTATAAATGCACAAATATAAGCACACACATTCATATACACATGCACAAATCTACAAATGTATACATATACATAACTATATATGCGTGCTTCCAGGAAGGCAGGAAGTGCCCTTAGGCATACTAATACCCATTGCCCATATTCAATCTTTCTGGCTATGGGTATTGGTATACCTTGGGGAACTTCCTGCCTCCTGCCTTCCTACCTCCTGCCTTCCTACCTCCTGCCTTCCTACCTCTCACCTCCTGCCTTCATACCTCTCACCTCCTGCCTTCATACCTCCCTCCTCCTGCCTTCATACCTCCTGCCTTCCTATCTCCTGTCTTACTACCTCCTGCCTTCCTACCTCCTGCCTTCCTACTCCTGCCTCCTGCCTTCCTACCTTCCTACCTCCTGCCTTCCTACCTCCTGCCTTCCTACCTCCTGCCTTCCTACCTCCTGCCTTCCTACCTCCCACCTCTCTGCCTCACTCCAGCAAAGGCGCTCCCTGTGATCGAATTTGCTTACACCTCTTTCTATTTTCTTCAACATTGAAAGCTTCTCATAATGTGTTGTTTGCAACACGAAAGGCCTACAGCTATCATTTAACTCCCCCCGTGTTTGTTTTGTATATGTAGAGGTGGAACATCCCTATATTTAAAAATTTATATATATATATATATATATATATATATATATATATATATATATATATATATATATATTATATATATATATACACACCAAACTGCGGCAGGCCAGGATTCGACCCTACGAACATTGTCTCGCCTCCAGAGACAACACAATATACGTGCCACCTTACCGTTGAGCTATCGATCTTACAAAAGATCACGCATGCAGCAGAGCTACATGTTTTTCACGTGATCCGAGGAGGACACTCGTGGCAGTAGTATCTTAAGGATTAATTTCAGCCTCCTCCTGTTTGAATACCCGCCTCAACAACCCGCAGTTTGGTAAATGCTTTAAAATCACTTGTTTCGTGATTTCATTGCTATATAGACTGCTTTTTGAGGCGGGTATTCAAACAGGAGGAGGCTGAAATTAATCCTTGAGATACCAATGCCACGAGTGTCCTCGGATCACAAGAAAAACATGTAGCTTTGCTGCATGCGTGATCTTTTGTAGGATCGATGGCTCAGCGGTAAGGTGACACATATATTATCTCTGGAGACGAGACAATATATGTGTCGTAGGGTCGAATCCTGGCCTGCCGCAGTTTGGTAAATGTTTCAAAATCACTTGTTTCGTGATTTCATTGATATATATATATAATGTGTGTGTGTGTGTGTGTGTGTACAAAAATTCACATATGTACAAGTTGTAGTTACGATAGACGCTCACAACCAACAAGCATTAAGTAAAAGGTATGTAAGGCAGGAACGTAACAAGTCTGCCAATGTGACCCATAACGGCTTATGTCCTTTTTTTTATTGTAGAGTCACCGAGGTCTATTGTTTAGTCCTGCAGAAACTCGCTAAGTCACTGAAATATTTAACGAAGATTTTTCAGGGAGATTAAAGTTAGTTTATTTTCCACACTGAGGAATACACATGTTCGTGTAGGTAATACAGGTTCTGCACGGGATTTAATGATAGGGCATTACTTTCCAGTCACCTGTACTTAGGGGCGAAGGGGGAGTCAGAAATAGATAATATTCTATAATATACAAGATGACAACCCTTCCACACAAGCTTCAACGTGACTTATCTTAGTGCTTATTGATTTTCTCCAGTCTAAAAGTGTCTATTTCTGAACACCAACAGTGAGTGACTTGTCTTGGGGATCACCTGGTATGGGGGATCATCAGCCTGGAGGGTATCAGCCTGGGGTAGTCACCAGGTGTGGGAAATACCTGGCGTATCGCTATGCATCAGTGTTTGGGTCGGAAGTGCTAATATGTAGGGTCGTTTGGTCACCACAGCAGGTGAGAGATGGAGTCACATTGGGGGACGGTGAGTCACGCTTCTGGGTCAACATGACCTCAGAAGATTACTAGCCGGCCAAAAGTTATAATAATTGGTTCCCATGGCGGTAAAGATTGCGGAATGTGTAAACAGTCAGTAATGAGCATTAATCACCAGCATCACGAAGACCTTACGGAGGGAGGCGAGGTACCATTACCAACACAATGGTGCCACACTACCTGCACTCCATGGTGCAAAATTGCCTTCCTTCCTGTGGTGCAGACAAACCATTGTGACGGTGGTGCCCATTCACCAAGCAAGTAAAGAAAGCAATTCATCATTAATGTTGTACAGTGTTGCTGGAGGCAGAACATCAAGCTGGCATTCCTAAAGCTTGATTTTTCTTATTCTTGTTGATGGCCGCCACTTTTCTGACCCGACAGACCATTGTCACATGTACATTGTATTTTTGATAGCTATCACAAAAACTGATGAGGCATTGTGTTGAGACAGGAATAGTCTTCATTGTACAGGCCGAAGTGATAGAACAGACAGGCTTGCCTGTCATTAACTTACCCGGCATGTTCACCTGGCACTGATTAGCCTCGCTGGTGCCATGTGAACCATTAATGGAGATCGGGGGCGTGTCGAGTTACAGCCAGACCAAGGCTTCTATATCATTACTGGCAAGATCTCGTAAATATTAATAGTTACCCTATAGGCAGGATTCGGAGATAATACTGTATTACATTTCATCGGACGAGCCCCTCGTCCACCCTTCTGTTTATTCATCGAGAGTTGTTTTTATTATTATTATATATATATATATATATATATATATATATATATATATATATATATATATATATATATATATATTTATTATACATCTCTTTGGGTTTTCTACAATGTAATATTTATATATGTTATTTTGTGAGAATTTCATGTCTGTTATGGTGTATAGAAGATCGAGTATGCGACCTACCATGAGCGTCATTGGTTGTCTCCTACAGGTCATTGTAACCTGCTGTCTTCCAGCCAGTCTTGATGAGTGTGGGAAGCTGTTTCATGCCTGTACGTCATAGCCCATTAATAACAGTACTATTTTTTTTATACAATCAAGCTTTGTACAGTATAGAACTAATTACAATTTTAATTTATTTTATAAAGCTTGGAGTCCATAACAGTAATACTGATCCCAATTTAAATATAACACTAGAACTGTATTAATTAGATTCATAAATAATACGTACAATTTGTGAGGATTATAATCAATGTTAGAAGATTCCTCCATTACCTGACATGTCACTTAAATTTTATATGACATCTGACCTGACTTAAAATTTCAAAACAATAGAAATATATGTCTCGGGTTCAGTGAGTGTAATAGCTAATAATCCACTAACAATATACATGATATAACACCTCAGCTATTTAAGACTTCTATTGCTTGACTACTTTTGGTGTTTCTTGAGAAAAAACGCGAAAGTGCTCGAAATAATAATATTTTGCAGTGTTGGGTATATGTACATTACACACACACACACACACACACACACCTGTTTTATATACAGGTACACCACCGATTTTCCGGCAACGGGCGCAAACTTGAAATTCCAATGACAAGTAAATTGAGTTGGTGAGTGAATTAATCAAAGGGCTAAAGCAAATACCGCCTTTGCGGATCAAGAACTAATTCATTTGCATTTGTTCCATGAAAAATACACAGGAAAAGATCAAAACACATGAAGTAACTTCGCTTGGGTGAAATGCTTAAAAATATTGCGAGAAAGCATGAGTGTCATGAGGCTTCAGAAATACAAGATGAAGTTACCAACTAAGAGACAGACTGTAATCATGACAGCTTCCAACTTCCAGACTGATAAATAAATTTTCTTGTTAAAAAATCTTGTTCAATTATTAAATTTACATGTAATATTTAATTAATTTTAGTTTCTAGCAGTCCATAGTGCTTTAGAAATATTTGGAAAGTGTATGATTAGTGGGTTAGAACGTGTTGATGAAGGTGACCACCGTTGGTTCTGCAAAACCGTTAAGCCGGCAAAGCTTTGGAATCAGGGGTGCCGGAAAATCGGTGATGCACCTGTACTCACCTATTTGTACTCACCTATTTGTGGTTGCAGGGGTCGAGTCATAGCTCCTGGCCCCGCCTCTTCACTGATTGCTACTAGGTCCTCTCTCTCCTTGCTCCATGAGCTTTATCAAACCTCTTCTTAAAACTATGTATGGTTCCTGCCTCCACTATGTCGCTTTCTAGGCTATTCCACTTCCTGACAAATCTATGACTGAAGAAATACCTCCTAACATCCCTTTGACTCATAGGAGTCTTCAACTTCCAACTGTGACCCCTTGTTTCTGTGTCCCCTCTCTGGAACATCTTGTCTCTGTCCACCTTATCTATTCCTCGCAGTATTTTGTATGTCGTTATCATGTCTCCCCTAACCCTCCTGTCCTCTAGTGTCGTCAGGCCGATTTCCCTTAACCTTTCTTCGTAGGACAATCCCCTTAGCTCTGGGACTAGTCTGGTTGCAAACCTTTGCACTTTCTCAAGTTTCTTGACGTGCTTGACCAGGTGTGTGTTCCAAACTGGTGCTGCATACTCCAGTATGGGCCTGACGTATATGGTGTACATAGTCTTGAACGATTCCTTAGTGAGGTATTGGAACGCTATTCTTAGGTTTGCCAGCCGCCCGTATGCTGCAGCAGTTATCTGATTAATGTGTGCCTCAGGAGATGTGCTCGGTATTATACTCACCCCAAGATCTTTTTCCTTGAGTGAGGTTTGCAGTCTTTGGCCACCTAGACTATTCTCTGTCTGTGGTCTTCTTTGCCCTTCCCCGATTTTAATGACTTTACATTTGGCAGGGTTAAATTCAAGGAGCCAGTTACTGGACCAGGCTTGTAGCCTGTCCAGGTCTCTTTGTAGTCCTGCCTGATCCTCGACTGATTTAATTCTTCTCATTAACTTCACATCATCTGCAAACAGGGACACTTCTGAGTCTATCCCTTCCGTTATGTCATTCACATATACCAAAAACAGTACAGGTCCTAGGACTGACCCTTGTGGAACCCCACTCGTCACAGGTGCCCACTCTAACACCTCGTCACGTACCATGACTCGTTGTTGCCTCCCTGTCAGATATTCTCTGATCCATTGCAGTCTCTTTCCTCTTACGTGTGCCTGATCCTCTAGCTTTTGCTTTAACCTCTTGTGAGGAACTGTGTCGAACGCCTTCTTGCAGTCCAAGAAAATGCAGTCTATCCACCCTCTCTCTCTCTCGTGTCTTACTTCTGTTACCTTGTCATAAAACTCCAGTTGGTTTGTGACACAGGATTTTCCTTCCCTGAAACCGTGCTGGTTGTCGTTTAAAAGCTTGTGTCTTTCTAGGTGCTCCACCACTCTCCTCCTGATGATCTCCATGATTTTGCATACTATACACGTCAGTGACACAGGTCTGTAATTTAATGCCTCATGTCTGTCTCCTTTCTTAAAAATTGTGACTACATTTGCCATCTTCCACACCTCAGGTAGTTGCCCAGTTTCAATGGATGTATTGAAGATTTTTGTTAGTGGCACACTCAACATCTCTGCTCCC
>WNWK01015306.1:0-7500 GCA_009830355.1 Cherax destructor
TTGCTATCAGTCACTCTTATGTATAAATGATATGCTTAAAATTGATTGGCTGTTCAGAAAAATTGAAAATTCTTATTTGAAAAATTAAAATATTTTTTTTTTTGTTGGGAAAAAAAACCCTTTTCTTTGGCCCGGGGAATGCATCAGCCCTAAAAAAGGGGGACCCAAATTTAAATTTTTTGTGGGGGAATTTTTTATTAAATTCAGTTGAAAATGTAATAATGCTTTTTCCAAATGTGTTCGAATCAAAAATTAAGAACTTTTGTTTTTCACTTTTGAACTTAATGTTTGGATGGGTGCCATAAATTTATTTTTGGTATCAGTTGTCAGGAAACCCCCTTTAAATTTTTTTTTTTAAACCTCCACCTCTTCCCCAAAAACATGCACTGTTAAAAAATGAAGAATTTTAAAAAAAATTTGGGGGAGACAGCAAATTTTCATCCTGTTTCTTGTTTTCCGGTCATTTTTAAATATGCTAACAAGATGATTTTTGGGTTTAAAATATCCTTTGGTTTGCTTTGTTTTTTGTTTTATTTATTTTTTTGTCCCCCCATTCAGCCCCCAGTACAGATCCCAAAAAAGCACCCCCCCAAAAGTAGTTAAATAAAGTTACCCAAATCTTTTTATTCTTTTTTTTATTTAAGCTAACCTTTAAGAGTTACATAATATAAAAAATTTTTTTATATAAAATGTTAAGAAATTGTATAACTTTATTTTTTTTGTTGCAAAATAAATTTTCGGAAAAAAGGTTATTTCTTGTCTTTTTCTATCTTGAAAAAATGATATCCTCATTATGTAATTTTTTTTTTTTACTTTATGGATAAAGTTCAATTTCTTTCCATTACAACCCTCAAGCTTTTTTGTTTATTTGTTGGGGGGGCCCCATTTTTGATTGCTCTAGTATTTCTTTGTCATATTAATATTTTCCCTTTGGCTTTTTTTATTTGGGGAAATTTTTTTACATTTGTGAAAATTTGGCGTCCTTCTTTGATTTTTATTTTAGTTTTTTGCTAATTTTAAAATTATATACTGGACTATTTTTATATTTTTTATTTTTTTTTACTCTCCTTCATAACAGGAGTTTTGTGGCTGAAATGCCCTTTTTTGAAAAAAAATTAAAGGAAGTTTTTATATTTTTAAATTTACTAAGAAATTTAATTTAAACCCCAAAAAAATTACTAATGTAAGAACTATAAGAAAAAAAAATTACACCCCCAGACACCTCCAGTTTACCTTATTTTTTAAATTCCTGCGTTAAAATTAATCGGTTTATTTTAAATTTTATTCTGTTTTTTCTTAAACTTTAACCTTTGACTTCGGGGCCCCATTCTGAAACTGTTTTTCTTTGGGGAAAAATTTTGGGAAAAAAAAAAAAATTTCTTTGAAATGAAATTTTTTTCCGTTGTAATGACACCAAAAGTTGAAATTTGATTGAAAATTGGAAGGGGTTAGCGATGTCAGTGAAATCTTTGGGGTTTTTTGGGTTTTAAAAATATTTTAGGCCAATTCCATTGGGACAGTCGACCAAACTCATAGCTATTTCTTTAGAACTCCATTTTTCTTCGATTTAGTACAAACACCAATTTACCTATTTCAACTACCCAAAAAAATGGTCAGAAAATGGAATTTTTCCCAATTTATCAAAATAAATAAGATGTCAATTTCAAAAAGGGCCAAATAAACAATCCCGCCCCCAGCCTAAAATAAATGTTATCTGTTCATTAGTCATGTCTTTGGCCCCCTTACATTACTCTTGTTTTTCAATTTTGATTTTTTTTCCCCAAAAAAAAAAGTTTTTTTTTTGCAGACTATTGCATTATTGTAAAAAAAGTATAAATAATATCTGTGCCTTGTGAAAGAATTTAGACTCACCAAAGTGTGTATTGAAGGGATGGTGGTTTTTTACGAAATTGGCAAAAATCAACATTTCCCTACTTTGGGCCCAAATTTTAGGTCGTTTACATCCTGAAACTAATCAAAATCTTCTTTTCCGTAATATGTTTCCCATTCTATCAAAGAGACCATGAAAAAAAATACAACCATAAATATATCGAAAATACCCTCAAACGGCGTTTTAATTAAAAAAACGGTCGTTTTTTTTCAATTTTTTCTGCTTGCTGGGATTTTTTACTGCCACCACACAGACCCTTCTTCTTGGGCCCCACTTTTTGTTTATTGGGGCTAAATTTAGGCGTATAAATAAATCCCCAAAAATTGGGTTAAGCGTATATATCGTCCAAGTCAAAAGGGGTTTTGGGGTGGGAAAAAAGAACCTGTGGGCCCTTTTAAAAAAATTTAATATTAATCATAATTGGGGTTTTGGGCAAAATGTATTGTCAGGGTGTAGTAGGGCCCCCTTTATTTTAAAAAAATTTTTTTTTTTTTACACACTGGCCCAAAAATAATACTATACATACTCCCCATTTAAAAAATTTGTTTAAAAGGGGCTAAATGTAACTGATTCTTGTTGTCTAAATGCAGAAATCCTTATTGTGAAAACCCCTTTTTTGAAATATGCCAATTTACTTTTTTAAAAAAAGGGGGAAACCAAAAAAAATGGAATGAGTGTGTGTACATTCGTTCGGGGTTTTTTGCATTAAAAACCTCCCCCTTCTTTTCAAAGTTTATGAAAAAAACTGGATCCCAAAAAAATTTAAAAAAATTTTTTCTCTCTCACTTGCCGCCCCAAATTTCCCTTTAATTTATCCCTTTTTTTTGGGCCTGAAAAAAGGACCTGGAACTGAAAATTTTCCCCAATCCCCCTTTCCCGGGGTCGGGCCCCCGGGGGGGGTTTATTAGGAAAAAGGGGGCCAGCCAGTTTCCAGAAAAGGGGTTTTTCCCTTTGGAAAAAAATATTCTTGAGCAAAAAAATTGTTTAACCAGTCTTCAGTTTTTTTGAAATCAGCTATTTCGTATATTTCTTTTTACTTTCTGAATTCAGCATATTTTTTTAATATAATTTGCCCCTATAAAGTAAGGGCCATACTTTTTTTGGGGGTTGGTTTTTAGGCTACCTCCCAAAAACGGACATCCGGGAAAAAAAATGCCATTTTTCCATTTTAAATTCATCCCCAAAACCCGGGGAACAAGTTTAAAAAAAGCAGAAAAGTAAAATCATACACAGTGCATTCATTCCCTTTAACCTTTAAATCTTTCTTTCTTTAAAAGTCGGCTTTTTCCCTTTTGGGGGAGGGGGAAGGAAAAACAAAATTTACCTTTTCAATTAGTAAAAACAGGAAAAGGGGTTACTGGGCCCCCTTTCTCCCGGCTTTTTTGTTGCCTCATACGACACGCATGGCTTACAAAGGAAGAATTCTGTTCCACTTCCCCATGGAGATAAGAGGAAATAAGAAGAACTAGTAAGAAAATAGAAGAAAACCCAGAGGGGTGTGTGTATATATATGCTTGTACATGAATGTGTAGTGTGACCTAAGTGTAAGTAGAAGTAGCAAGACATACTTGAAATCTTGCATATTTATTAGACAGAAAAAAGACACCAGCAATCCTACCATCATGTAAAATAGTAAAATAATTACAGGCTTTCGTTTTACACTCACTTGGCAGGATGGTAGTACCTCCCTGGGCGGTTGCTGTCTACCAACCTACTACCTAGGTTACCTTTAAATATTTAGTCTTAATGTAGGGTGAGAAAACGGGAAAAAAAAATTCCACCCGACTACTACATCTCATATTTATGTGAAATTTTTCCTACTGGGTGTATGCATCATGTTTATATGCTATGCAACGTGTTTCTTACATAATTTTGAAGGAAATATCAGATGAATTAATGAAAATGTCTATTTTTTTTTTTTTTCAACAAGTCGGCCGTCTCCCACCGAGGCAGGGTGACCCAAAAAGAAAATCCCAAAAGAAAATATTTTCATCATCATTCAACACTTTCACCACACTCATACATAATCACTGTCTTTGCAGAGGAGCTCAGATACGACAGCTGAGAAAAGTCCCTCCCAGCTGTCACTATCTCAGACCCCTCCTTTAAAGTGCAGGCATTGTACTTCCCATTTCCAGGACTCAAGTCCAATTAAATCAATTAACTGGTTTCCCTGAATCCCTTCACAAAATGTTACTCTGCTCACACTCCAACAGATCGTCATGTCCCAAAAACCATTCGTCTCCATTCACTCCTATCTAACACGCTCACACATGCTTGCTGAAGTCAAGCCCCTCGCCCACAAAACCTCCTTTACCCCTTCCCTCCAACCTTTCTAGGGCTGACCCTACCCGCCTTCCTTCCCCTACAGATTTATACGCTCTCCGAGTCATTCTACTTTGATCCATTCTCTCTAAATGACCAAATAACCTCAACAACCCCTCTTCAGCCCTCTGACAAATACTTAGTAACTCCACACCTTCTCCTAATTTCCACATTCCGAATTTTCTGCATAATATTTACACAACACATTGCCCTTAGACAGGACATCTCCACTGCCTCCAGCCTCCTCCTCGCTGCAACATTTGCAACCCATGCTTCACACCCATATAAGTGTGTTGGTACCACTATACTTTCGTACATTCCCTTCTTTGCCTCCATGGATAACGTTTTTGTCTCCACAGATACCTCAATGCACCACTCACCTTTTTCCTTCATCAATTCTATGGTTAACCTCATCCTTCATAAACCCATCCGCTGACACGTCAACTCCCAAATATCTGAAAACATTTACTTCTTCCATAATCCCTCTCTCCAATGTGATATCCAATTTTTCTTTATTTAAATCGTTGGATACCCTCATCACCTTACTCTTATCTATGTTCACTTTTAACTTTCTACCTTTACACACTCTCCCAAACTCGTCCACTAACCTTTGCAACTTTTCTTTAGAATCTCCATAAGCACAGTATCATCAGCAAAAAGTAACTGTGTCAACTCCCATTTGCATTTAATTCCCCATAATTTAATCCCACCCCTCTCCCCAACACCTTAGCATTTACTTCTTTTACAACCCCATCTATAAATATATTAAACAACCATGGTGACATTACACATCCCTGTCTAAGACCTACTTTTACCGGGAAGTAATCTCCCTCTCTCCTACACACCCTAACCTGAGCCTCACTATCCTCATAAAAACTCTTTACAGCCTTCAGTAACTTACTACCTATTCCATACACTTGCAACATTTGCCACATTGCTCCCCTATCTACTCTATCATATGCCTTTTCTAAATCCATAAATGCAATAAAAACTTCTCTACCTTTATCTAAGTACTGTTCACATATATGCTTCACTGTAAACACTTGATCTACACATCCCCTACCCACTCTAAAGCCTCCTTGCTCATCTGCAATCCTACTCTCTGTCTTACCTCTAATTCTTTCAATAATAACCCTGCCATACACTTTACCTGGTATACTCAGTAAACTTCTTCTTCTTCTTTCAACACGTCGGCCGGTTTCCACCGAAGCGGGGTGGCCCAAAATGAAAAACGAAAGTTTCCCATTTTACATTTAGTAATATATACAGGAGGTTACTAGCCCCTTGCTCCCAGCATTTTAGTCGCCTCTTACGACACGCATGGCTTAATGAGGAAGAATTCTGTTCCACTTCCCCATGGAGATTCAGTAAACTTATTCCCCTATAATTTTTACACTCTCTTTTATCCCCCTTCCCTTTATATAAAGGAACTATACATGCTCTCTGCCAATCCCTAGGTACCTTCCCTCTTTCATACATTTATTAAACAAAAATACCAACCACTCCAGCACTATATCCCCCTGCTTTTAACATTTCTGTCATGATTCCGTCAATTCCAGCTGCTTTACCCCTTTCATACTACGTAATGCCTCACGCACCTCCCCCACACTCACATCCTGCTCTTCTTCACTCCTAAACGATGTTGTACCTCCTGGCCAGTACATGAAATTACCGCCTCCTTTTTTCATCGACATTTAAAAGTTCCTCAAAATATTCCCGCCATCTACCCAATACCTCCAGCTCCCCATCTACTAACTCCCTACTCTGTTTTAACTGACAAATCCATTCGTTCCTAGGCTTTCTTACCTTGTTTATCTCACTCCAAAATTTTTCTTGTTTTCAGCAAAATTTCTTGACAGAGCCTCTCCCATTCTTTCATCCGCTCTTCTTTTGCACTCTCTCACCACTCTCTTCACCTTTCTTTTACTCTCCATATACTCTGCTCTTCTATTAACACTTCTGTTTTTTAAAAACCTCTCATAAGCTACCTTTTCTCTTTTATCACACCCTTTACTTCTTCATTCCACCACTCACTCCTCTTTCCTCCTGCACCCACCCTCCTATAGCCACAAACTTCTGCCCCACATTCTAATACTGCATTTTAAAACTATCCCAACTCTCTTCAACCCCCACTACTCCTACTTGCACTAGCCCACCTTTCTGCCAATAGTTGCTTATATCTCACCTAACTTCCTCCTCCCTTAGTTTATACACTTTACCTCTCTCTTACTTGTTGTTGCCATTTCTTTTGTCCCATCTACCTTTTACTCTAACTGTAGCTACAACCTAAATAATGATCTGATATATCCGTTGCCCCTCTATAAACATGTACATCCTGAAGCCTACTCATCAACCTTTTATCCACCAATACATAATCCAACAAACTACTTTCCTTACGTGCTATATCATACCTTGTATATTTATTTATCCTCTTTTTCATAAAATATGTATTACTTATTACCAAACCTCTTTCTACACATAGCTCAATAATGGTTCCCCATTTACATTTACCCTGGCACCCCAAATTTACCTACTACTCCATCCACAACATTTTTACCCACTTTAGCATTAAGATCCCCAACCACAATTACTCTCTCACTTGGTTCAAAACTCCCACACACTCACTCAACATTTCCCAAAATCTCTCTCTCTCCTCTACACTTCTCTCTTCTCCAGGTGCATAAACACTTACTATAACCCACTTTTCACATCAAGCTTTATTTTACTCCACATAATCCTTGAATTTATACATTTATATTCCTTCTTTACCTGCCATAACTGATTATTCAACATTATTGCCACTCCTTCTTTAGCTCTAACTCTATTTGAAACCCCTGATCTAATCCCATTTATTTCTCCCCACTGAAACTCTCCTACCCCTTCAGCTTTGTCTCACTTAAAGCCAGGACATCCAGCTTCTTTTCATTCATAACATCTACAATCATCTCTTTCTTATCATTCGCACAACATCCACGCACATTCAAACATCCCATTTTGATGGTTTTCTTCTTCTTCTTTTTAGTAAGCTATACAGGAAAAGGGGTTACTAGCCCATTGTTCCGGCATTTTAATTGACTTTTACAACACGCATGGCTTACGGAGGAAAGATTCTTATTCCACTTCCCCATGGATATGAAAGGGAAAAGCAATAAGAACAAGAACTATTAAGATAAAATCAAAGAAAACTCAGATGAGTGTGTATACATAAACGTGTACATGTTTGCGTAGTGTGACCTAAGTGTAAGTATAAGTAGCAAGACGTACCTGAAATCTTGCATGTTTAT
>WNWK01015306.1:12500-48265 GCA_009830355.1 Cherax destructor
TACACACACATACACATACAACAGGCCTAATGTTTAATCGACATGTGCCTAGGACAAAATGGTAACTAACACACACACACAAACCCCCCAGACACATTGCTCTGCTTTCTCCTCCAAGCTTGCATTTGTGTAGCTAAAATGAATGATTGTACTAATTGGTTAAAGTAATGAAACAGTTATTCAAGTAGTGAAACAATCATTGGTTAAAGTAATGAAACTTGCATTTAAACACTTACCATATACAGTGGTACCTCAGTTAACAATGGTCCCCAAACTCGCCCTTTTATGTAAGTTTATTTTTTTAAATGCTTTTGTAAGTGTATTTTTGGGGGTCTAAAAGGACTAGTCTATTTTATATTATTCCTTATGGGGATAAATTCGTTTGGTAATGGCACTTGAACAGCATTCTGGAACGAAAAAATATTGTTAACCGAGGTACCACTGTAATTAGCTGTGAATGAAATAATAAATAATACATTGTCCCTTTTCTCCTCAGCTTTCTTTGGATCAGATTAGTGCTGATTTACAAGGGGTTCATAAGGACCGCCTGCAAACTGACCAAACATTACAGTCACTAACTGAACAGAGAACCCAGTTACCTGTGTACAAAATGAAGCAGGATATAATGGCTGCCATTTATGAAAATCCAGTTACTATCATCAGGGGCAACACAGGCTGTGGTAAGACAACTCAGGTAGGTATTCATTCCAGTTTAATTTATTGATTGAAAAATAGTTTGTGATGTCATCCAGCTATTAGATAACTTGGTTTACTCAACAACAGTATGGACAGTCTTGAGAAAATATCTGGAGAGAGGGGAAAGTATTCCTGTATTAATTTTTTTTGTGTTGAAACAAAGTACAAAATGCAATCAAACCATATTTTAGGGCAGAAAATAAATAAATATGACATGGTAGTGACCATAACTATTTTGGGTGGTCATGTGTTCAAAGAATACAATAGACTTAATATTGCAACTGCAAGAGAAGTGATAGGACTGAATAACAAGTTTTTCAAATTAAATTTTAAGCCAATTTAACTGAATGCACTAACACACTCTAAACTTGAATTGTTTAATGTTATTCAAAACCTCATTCAATCTATCAAACTTATAGGCCTGGAGAATGTACAGAAAGTATTAACTTCCTCTGTGGGAAAGGGGGAGTTCTATCTAAAACACCTTAAATTCTACTCCATGTAGTATATATGTATGAGCTTGGGTGGTGAATGTATTAATGTTGGTAGAATTATCGACTATGTTAAGCAGCAAAAGAGCAACTGATGCGACATTGTGGCAACATTTCGTTCTCCAGGATCCTGGTCAAGCACCTGGAGAGTGAAATGTTGCCACAGTAAAATGTTGCATTAGTTGCACCTGTGTCCTTTTACTTAACATGGGTGGTGAATGTTGCAACTTGGAGATGGCTGGAGGAAATGGAGATGTCGTGTCTGAGGGCAATCTGTAGTGTGAATATTATGCAGAGTATCTAGCAGTACATGATTCGTTTTTCTTCCGACAGGTTTGTCAGTTTATCTTGGATGACTACATTCAGTCTGGATCAGGAGCCTACTGCAATATAGTTATCACACAGCCTCGTCGTATATCTGCAGTGTCTGTTGCTGATCGTGTCGCCTGTGAGCGTGGAGAAGATACTGGTAATAGTGTTGGATATTCTGTACGGTTTGAGTCTGTACTTCCAAGACCATATGGTGGAATATTGTTCTGCACTGTTGGAGTTCTGCTGAGAAAGTTAGAAGCTGGACTGAGAGGTGTATCTCATGTGATTGTTGATGAAATTCATGAGAGAGACATCAATACAGATTTTATACTTATTGTGTTACGTGATATGGTAAGTTGTTACTCATATCCTGTACTTATTTTAATCTGTATCAGTGTTGATAGTGAAGCCTTATTCATCCACTTAATGCATTCATTTTGAATGGCTCCATTCATTCTACTGTTACTATTGTATTCATTACCAATAATAGGATATTAGAAATTGTATCCTCATTGTCATGTCAAATAGATAAAATTTCTACTATTAAATTTGTAGTCTATGAAATGATTTTTTCACTTAAAAATATTTACCCCCATGGGGGGGCCTGATAAGAAACATGACAACTGTAATTCTTCATTTGCACTATTTCTCACAGGATGACCCTTCAAGGAAGGTGCCTTGATGGCAATGAAGGACTCTTGGTCCAAGGAATTGGAGCCATCCTCCTCTTTCTTGGACTGAATCTGATTGTCTCCCGTTCCCAAAGCACTATATGACCCCTACAGGTTTAGCACTCCCCATGAATAAAATAAATACAATGATCATATGATGAGCATGGGATGCATAATGAACTGGCTGCTTATGCACCTAGAATAGATAAGGAGGAAAAGGTACTGTAGGTGGTGTGTTGAGCATCTGTGGAAAGAATACTGTATAACCCCTGTGGTTTAGCGCTTCTATTTGATTATAATAATAATAATAATAATGTGGAAAGAATAAGTTTATATGTGAAGGCATATGGGTGCGAGACATGAACTTTAAATGTTGCAGTGAGGAGGCTAGAGACAGAGATGTCATGTTTGAGGGCAACAGTTACCCTGCTCACATGTCAACACCACTATCTAACATGCTCATACAAGCCTGCTGAATGCTCAAGCCCTAAAACTCATAGCTCTGTTAAAGCATCCCCTCAAGGGAGGTTCCTTGACGCGGTGAGGGGCTCTTGATCTAGGGAATTGGATCTGTGCTCCAGTTCCTTGAATTAAGTCTGAATACCTTCCACATCCCCCCCACAGGCGCTGCATAATCCTACGGGTTTAGCGCTCCCCCTTGATTATTATAATAATAATCTGTTAAAGCATTTTCAAAATGATTTTCCTGATTATTTTATGTACATTAGGCAGTTACTTTGTGTAAATAGATAAGTGTAGTTGTTAATGGTGAATATAATATTGTACTTTTCATTACAGGTGCGTGCTTTCCCAGATCTTCGCATAATTCTCATGTCTGCAACCATCGATATTTCACTTTTCTCTGAATATTTTGCTCACCCATGTCTGATTGAGGTACCAGGACGAGCCTTCCCTGTACAGGAATATTACTTGGAGGATTGTATTGAGCTTACAAAGTTTATACCCCCTCCTGATACTAGAAAACGTAATAAAAAGGTTAGTGTTAATTCTGCTGTAGATAAAAAATGGTTAGGCTAAGTACTTTGGGCTATATAGTCGTACAATAATATTAATACAAAGGAAAATGGAAACTGATATTAACTGTTATTGTTCTAGGAGAAGGATGAAGAGCTTCCAGGGGATGAGCCAGAAGAGAACCTGAATATTGTCAGCTCAAGTCATTATTCAGATGCCACTAGAAAATCTTTGTCCATGATGAATGAGAAGGATTTGAGCTTTGAACTGGTAGAAGCTTTACTGAAATACATAGACACACTTACTACCCCTGGGGCTGTACTGATATTTCTTCCTGGCTGGAACCTCATCTTCAGTCTCATGAGACACCTGAAGCAACACCCAGTTTTTGGTAGGGTTTTATTACTACCATATGCGATCTTGTTTTCATTTCCAGACACACTAATATTTTGAAAAGTTAATGCTTAAAATCTGACAAAGATTATTACATGCTGTAATGCTTTTGAGTTTGTAGGGGATGAGTTTTTCCTATATAGTTATTTAACCCTTCGAGTGGCCGTCATGTAGGTCTGTGTTATTGATGCTGGGGTCCCTCATGTAGATCTATGTTTTGAGCAGAGCTCCTTCAAATAAGCTGTGAGCAGTAAATTTTGGCCTAGATATAAGAGAATAGGTCTGTGTGGTTAGTGCACAGTATAAAAAATTTCTGTCCCACGTGGTGCATGATCTTGTGTTTGGTTTAAAATGGTGACTGAGCCATTTTCTATCATGGTTTTATGGTTTTATTGACTGTTTCTTGGTATCATTTGATAAATTGGAAGATACACTACTGAGACTGACTGATTTCAGAACCAGAAGTAGTTTGAAATTGGGCTCAAAGTAGCAGAAATATTTTATTTTTGCCAATTTTCCTGAGGCAGTTGTCATTATACTTTCTCAAGTTATTCATATTTTTTATTGTTTTTAATGGTTTTCTTATTATTTTTGTTTGTTTGGTATGGTAAGTACCAATATTCTTTTTCTAATTGAGTCAGTTCTCTAAGTCCCCAAAAAAGATTTCTTCATTTCTGCTATGTAGCAGAAAGGCAGTATATAGTGAGTAAAGAAGAGTATTGTGGTATTGGTACTGTAGTGTGGATGAATGGCTAATTGGTAGGGGCAGTCTTAGTTGGTGGTAGGAGGAGTTTAAAGTAGTTTGCTATGCTTCATATTTTGTAAATGGGCTTCTTCACTTTCCTTCAGTGTCATTCTCATCAAATACTTCTGAAGTCTCTCATTTCTCGAGTTTTTACCTTACAAGATATGCAGTTGCCTAGATGAGAAGGATGACTTGATAAGAAAAACTGGTTACATAAATCTACCTAGCCTTCAGGTCTTTATCCTTTAGTTTTTTATGTCCAATTTAGCTAATACTTCTGTAATGAATATTTTGCTGTGTACGTACTAATAAAAGTTTTATTCATACAGGGGGACACCAGTACTCTGTGTTACCTCTGCACTCGCAACTTCCACGAGAAGATCAACGCAGAGTGTTTGACTCTGTTCCAGATGGTGTTAGGAAGGTAATACAGTTTTAGTAACTTGCTTTGTGAGGCCTGTGTGACAGTTAATACTATTTTGCCTTGCTCATGATGCCTCCTTTGCACATGCATGGTAGACATGCTGGGGAGACACTTTGTCTGCCCAGACCAGAAGCCTACCAGTTTAAATGTGGTGCTAGTCAGAGAGTGACATAGTGGCTGCTTGCTCCCTTGTGTACACTACCACTTGTATGATAAACAGGGACTTACACATGTGATTCATTAACACTGATCATCTTGGTGAACCCATGATATATGATCATGTCAAAGGGCATGATAACTTTACATGTGCATATAAGATTTTTTTTTTTTTTTTTTCTTTTTTTTTTTTATTAACACATCGGCCGTTTCCCACCAAGGCAGGGTGGCCCGAAAAAGGAAAACTTTCATCATCATTCACTCCATCACTGTCTTGCCAGAGGCATGCTTACACTACAGTTATAAAACTGCAACATTAACACCCCTCCTTCAGAGTGCCGGCACTGTACATACTTCCCATCTCCAGGAATCAAGTCTGGCCTGCCGGTTTCCCTGAATCCCTTCATAAATGTTACCTTGCTTACACTCCAACAGCACGTCAAGTCCTAAAAAACATTTGTCTTCATTTGCTCCTATCTAACACGCACGCTTGCTGGAAGTCCAAGCCCCTTGCACACAAAACCGCCTTTACCCCCCTCCCTCCAACCTTTCCTAGGCCAACCCCTACCCCCCCTTCCCTCGACTACAGATGATGTATACACTCTTGAAGTCATTCTATTTCATTCCATCCTCTCTACATGTCCAAATCATCTCAATAACCCTTCCTCAGCCCTCTGGATAATAGTTTTGGTAATCCCGCACCTCCTCCTAATCTCCAAACTACGGCTTCGCTGCATTATATTCACACCACACATTGCCCTCAGACATGACATCTCCACTGCCTCCAGCCTTCTTGTTGCAACATTCACCACCCATGCCTCACACCCATACAAGAGCATTGGTATAACTATACTCTCATACATTACCCCTTTTTGCTTTCATGGATAAAGTTCTTTGTCTCCACAGACTCCTCAGTACACCACTCACGTTTTTCCCCTCGTCGATTCTATGATTCACCTCATTTTTCATAGACCTATCTGCTGACACGTCCACTCCCAAATATCTGAATACATTCACCTCCTCCATACTCTCTCCCTCCAATCTGATATCCAATCTTCCGTTACCTAATTTTTTTGTTATCCTCATCACCTTACTCTTTCCGATATTCACTTTTAATTTCCTTCTTTTACATACGCTACCAAACTCATCAACCAACTTCTCTTCAGAATCTCCCAAAAGCACAGTGTCATCAGCAAAGAGCAACTGTGACAACTCCCACTTTGTGTTAGATTCTTTATCTTTTAACCCCACACCTCTTGCAAACACCCGAGCATTCACTTCTCTTACAACTCCATCTATAAATATATTGAACAACCATGGAGACATCACACATCCCTATCTAAGGCCTACTTTTACTGGAAAATAATCTCCCTCTCGCCTGCATATTCTAACCTAAGCCTCACTATCCTTGTAAAGACTCTTCACTGGTTTGAATAACCTACCTCCAATTCCATACATTTTTTACAATTTACGTCTTAGATAACTAATGATATCTGATAATTCTACAGATTATCCTGGCAACAAACATTGCTGAGTCTTCCATCACTATCAATGATGTTGTGTTTGTGATTGACTCTTGCAAAGCAAAAATGAAACTCTTCACATCACATAATAACATGACCAACTATGCAACAGTGTGGGCTTCACGAACCAACTTGGAACAACGTAAAGGTCGAGCTGGAAGAGTCAGGGCTGGCATTTGTTTTCATCTCTGCACTAAGGTATTGTATTACTATTTAATACATTTCTAATTTATGCTATAAAATTAAAGGCAAGTACAGTAAGTTATTTAGATATTTTACATGTTTTAGGAGAAATGTTCGGTCAGTACCAACAGGTGCGAGTAATTTTCTTTAAAGGAAATGTTTTGAAAAGCCTTGAGTTCTGCTAATTGTGTTTGGAGGGCTGTTAACTGTACGATGAAATTAATTTATATTTTTTTTTGTAAATGTCATCATGTAATAATATTGGTAGAATTACCGACAATATGTTAAGTAAAAGGACACAATTGCAACTAATGTGACATTTTATTGTGGCAACGTTTCGCTCTCCAGGAGCTTTCTCAAGCCGTTACAAGCGATAAATGGACATAGTTGGTATATATATACTGTAGGAGAAACAGCAAGAAACCTCGAGACACGCATCAATGAACACATGAATGCATGCAGAAACGATAACCTGAACAACGCCTGCGTACAACACCGAAATTCCAACAATCATCTCATGAAATTCAAAGACGCCCGACTAGTAATCAAAGAAACTAATTTCCGTAGTCGAAAATGCCTTGAATCAGCACTTATCTCTGTTTCTAACACAATTAAACAAAACAAAGGCAGCTTCACCATCTCTGAAGTCTTAGCAAGAATCCTCCTGAAAACAGTAAACCCTACCATCACATAGTCTCTCCTGTTAGTTTAGCACATCGTAGATGTGGAACACTCCTACTGGCCTTTTATATTTCAACCTCCAGCAGAAATATTTGTCTAACCTATTGTTATACTACCCAAGTATTTGTTTTATCACCTTTTACTCACGTGCATATTGATTGTACTACCTTATTGTATTACTTCTACTACTACTACTACTACTACTAATACTACTTATATCACTACTATTTCTAACACCACTAGTGTTTTCACCTCACCTTGACAGTATATATATACCAACTATGTCCATTTATCGCTTGTAACGGCTTGAGAAAGCTCCTGGAGAGCGAAACGTTGCCACAATAAAATGTCACATTAGTTGCAATTGTGTCCTTTTACTTAACAAATGTCATCATGCCTTAACTGTGTTGCCTGTAATTCCTTCTGTCAGCCTTTTTCTTCCAGGTTATTTTTATCACAACCTAAGTCTTGACAGTGATTTAAGGGTGACTTTTGTCATGCTTTGGAATTATGATGAGGTGGTGCTGCATCTCCACAAGTTATCTGGTTTACAGAATTCAGTCCTACTATATAATTTTTTTCTTTCAGGCTAGATATGATAAACTAGATGAACACATGACACCAGAAATGTTCCGCACACCCTTACATGAAGTGTCCCTCTCAATCAAACTTTTGCGTCTAGGATCCATTGGAGAATTTCTGTCCAAAGCTATTCAAGCTCCACCCATTGATGCTGTTATTGAAGCAGAAGTCACATTAAGAGGTAGAGTTGATTTTTTAGCAGTCTGTCAAAGAACAGGGAACAATGCTTCTCCATTACTTTGCTTGCCATTGACTTGAAACACAACAGGAAAAACATGTAACATAAATTATTGCAGCAAATGTTTAGGAATTATTATTATTTACTATTTAATCTATGTCAACGGATTACAGTATAAAACTACTTTCAGAGATGAAGTGTTTGGACAGCGGTGATGAACTAACTCCTCTTGGACGTATCCTGGCAAGACTACCAATAGAGCCTCGCTTGGGGAAGATGGTGATCCTGGGTTGTATCTTCTTTTGCGGTGATGCCATGTGTACCATTGCTGCACACAACTCTACTTCTCCTGAAATTTTTATCATCCGTAAGTGTAATTAGCCCTGTGGTGGTGGTGACTCGTAGTTTCTGGGCTACAAACTGCAATAGTTTGACTGATCAAGCAGTTACCCTGCCTGTCATGTTGCTGTTTACTTCATACTAGTACCCTGCCTGTCATGCTGCTATTTACTCCATACTAGTACCCTGCCTGTCATGCTGCTGTTTACTCCATACTAGTACCCTGCCTGTCATGCTGCTGTTTACTCCATACTAGTACCCTGCCTGTCATGCTGCTATTTACTCCATACTAGTACCCTGCCTGTCATGCTGCTGTTTAGTCCATACAAGTATCCTGCTTGTCATGCTGCTGTTTACTCCATACTAACCCATGGTTATTTACCGCTGTAAGAATCCTCATGCTTTGAGGAAAAGGAATTTGTTTTCCTTCGCACAAACTAAGTTTATTCAGGTATACAGAGATAGTTACATTGATTATCATACATAGCAGCATATGTGTAGAGAACCTAGGATAACCCAAAGTGTTATCCTAGAGAACCTAGGATAACCCAAAGTGTTATCCTAGAGAACCTAGGATAACCCAAAGTGTTATCCTAGAGAACCTAGGATAACCCAAAGTGTTATCCTAGAGAACCTAGGATAACCCAAAGTGTTATCCTAGAGAACCTAGGATAACCCAAAGTTTGGGTTATCCTAGGTTCTCTACACATATGCTGCTATGTATGATAATTTTTGTAACTGATCTGTGTATACCTGAATAAACTTATAGTTTGCAGGAAGAAAAGCAACCATTCCCTCAAGCGGCCGGTGCTAATGTTGTGGAACAGCTGGGGAGACCACCCGCCTTCCCATGCTACCCCTCCCCCAACAACACCCCACCATCCCAGCATTCGTATTCCATACGCGTCAAGCCAGCTGTGTTTGTCAAGAATAAGAGTGAATTGTGTTTTGATCTTTAAATTACTATATCTTGTATCTGCCAAGCAATCATGTCACCCAGTAGGCATACAAGTGTTGCTCAAAGTGGCAAGAAAATGTTTAAGCATTTATTAAGTCTTAGAACTAACGAAGAAAAGATATTAGACAAGACATAACCTGTGGCTGTAATGAAGTGTTACTTTGTACACACAAAAGATGTAAACATAAGTTTGTGTGACTAACTTACTGAATGACTTGACTGACTGACTTACTGAATGACTTGACTGACTTACTGAATGACTTGACTGACTTACTGAATGACTTGTCTGACTGACTTACTGAATGACTTGACTGACTGACTTACTGAATGACTTGACTGACTGACTTACTGAATGACTTGACTGACTGACTTACTGAATGACTTGACTGACTGACTTACTGAATGACTTGACTGACTGACTTACTGAATGACTTGACTGACTGACTTACTGAATGACTTGACTGACTGACTTACTGAATGACTTGACTGACTGACTTACTGAATGACTTGACTGACTGACTTACTGAATGACTTGACTGACTGACTGACTTACTGAATGACTTGACTGACTGACTTACTGAATGACTTGACTGACTGACTTACTGAATGACTTGACTGACTGACTTACTGAATGACTTGACTGACTGACTTACTGAATGACTTGACTGACTGACTTACTGAATGACTTGACTGACTGACTTACTGAATGACTTACTGAATGTCTTGACTGACTTACTGAATGACTTGACTGACTTACTGAATGACTTGACTGACTGACTTACTGAATGACTTACTGAATGTCTTGACTGACTTACTGAATGACTTGACTGACTTACTGAATGACTTGACTGACTTAATGAATGACTTGACTGACTTAATGAATGACTTGACTGACTTACTGAATGACTTGACTGACTTACTGAATGACTTGACTGACTTACTGAATGACTTGACTGTTTGACTTACTGAATGTCTTGACTGACTTACTGAATGACTTGACTGACTGACTTACTGAATGACTTACTGAATGTCTTGACTGACTTACTGAATGACTTGACTGACTTACTGAATGACTTGACTGACTGACTTACTGAATGACTTACTGAATGTCTTGACTGACTTACTGAATGACTTGACTGACTTACTGAATGACTTGACTGACTTAATGAATGACTTGACTGACTTAATGAATGACTTGACTGACTTACTGAATGACTTGACTGACTTACTGAATGACTTGACTGACTTACTGAATGACTTGACTGTTTGACTTACTGAATGTCTTGACTGACTTACTGAATGTCCTGACTGACTTACTGAATGTCTTGACTGACTTACTGAATGTCTTGACTGACTTACTGAATGTCTTGACTGACTTACTGAATGTCTTGACTGACTTACTGAATGTCTTGACTGACTTACTGAATGTCTTGACTGACTTACTGAATGTCTTGACTGACTTACTGAATGTCTTGACTGACTTACTGAATGTCTTGACTGACTTACTGAATGTCTTGACTGACTTACTGAATATCTTGACTGACTTACTGAATGTCTTGACTGACTTACTGAATGTCTTGACTGACTTACTGAATGACTTGACTGACTGACTTACTAAATGACTTGACTGACTGACTTACTAAATGACTTAACTGACTTACTGAATGGGCTGACTTACTGAATGACTTGACTGACTTACTGAATGACTTTATTAAAGTTAGAGACACTCAGTACAACCATCGACTTCAGTTCCAGAATCTCTACTATCCACCTCAGCCCAGTAGGGCCACAGCATAACTCTCCACTCTCTTCACAATCATCCACAAACATTAGCACCCACAATTTAAGGTAAATACTATTATTTCTGTTACATTTGTAGTCTTAAGCAGTAAAAACAACATAATACATCACGATAATGAACTACAATTACATATTCTCTCTTATATTTGTAAGATCTGTTGGTCTAAAAAAAAACTTGTTTGGCTTTTTGGGGACTCTCAGGAACGTAACCCTATTTTTCCCATAAGTTCTTTTAATTATCTAACACGATTTTAGCTAACACGACGTTTTCAGGAACGTAACTACCGTGCTAAATGAGGGCCTACTGTATTCATATATCACTGCATTAGTGATCTAGTGCATTTAGCCTCTCAAAAACTCCGTTTTCTCTTACCCAGGACCAAAGAACACGTTATAGGAATTAGCAGTAATAATTTTATATGCTTGGACTGGTCCTGGACACTCGCCATATTATGGCCTATTTTATTCATTCTAGAGTATATATCATGTTTCTTATGTTTACTTTTTTTCAACAAGTCGGCCGTCTCCCACCGAGGCAGGGTGACCCAAAAAAGAAAGAAAATCCACAAAAAGAAAATACTTTCATCATCATTCAACACATTCACCTCACTCATACATAATCACTGTCTTTGCAGAGGCGCTCAGATACGACAGCTGAGAATATAGTCCCTCCCAGCTGTCACTATATGTCCAAACCATCTCAATAACCCCTCCTCAGCTCTCTGGATAATAGTTTTGGTAATCTCACACATCCTCCTAATCTCCAAACTATGGATTCTCTGCATTATATTCACACTACACATTGCCCTCAGACATGACATATCCACTGCCTCCAGCCTTCTCCTTGTTGCAACATTCACAACCCATGTCTCATAACTATCCTCTCATACATTCCCCTCTTTGCTTTCATGGATAAAGTTCTCTGTCTCCACAAGCTCCTCAGTGCACCACTCACCTTTTTCCCCTCGTTAATTCTATGATTCACCTCATCCTTCATATACCCATCTGCCAACACATCCATTCCCAAATATCTAAACACATTCACCTCCTCCATACTCTCTCCCTCCAATCTGATATCCAATCTTCCGTTATCTAATTTTTTTGTTATCCTCATCACCTTACTCTTTCCTATATTCACTTTTAATTTCCTTATTTTACATACCTTACCAAACTCGTCCACCAACCTCTGTAACTTCTCTTCAGAATCCCCCAAAAGCAGTGTCATCAGCAAAGAGCAACTGTGACAACTCCCACTTTGTGTTAGATTCTTTATCTTTTAACCCCACACCTCAGCATTCACTTCTCTTACAGCTCCATCTATAAATATATTGAACAACCACGGTGACATCACACATCCTTGGCTAAGGCCTACTTTTACTGGGAAATAATCTCCCTCTCGCCTACATACTCTAACCTGAGCCTCACTATCCTCGTAAAAACTTTTCACTGCTTTCAATAACCTACCTCCTATTCTATACATTTGCAACATCTGCCACATTGCCTCCCCTATCCACCCTATCATATGCCTTTTCCAAATCCATAAATGCCACCAACACCTCTTTACCCTTATCTAAATATTGTTCACCTATGTTTCACTGCAAACACTTGGTCCACACACCCCCCTCCCCTTCCTAAAGCCTCCTTGTTCATCTGCTATCCTGCTCTCTGTCTTACTCCTAATTGTTTCAATAATAACTCTACCATACACTTTACCAGGTATACTCAACAGACTTCTTTCTTTCAACACGTCGGTCGTTTCCCACCGAACGGGGTGGCCCAAAAGGAAAAACGAAAGTTTCTCCTTTTACATTTAGTAATATATACAGGAGAAGGGGTTACTAGCCCCTTGCTCCCGGCATTTTAGTCGCCTCTTACGACACGCATGGCTTACGGAGGAAGAATTCTGTTCCACTTCCCCATGGAGAACTCAACAGACTTATTCCCCTATAATTTTTACACTCTCTTTTGTCCTCTTTGCCTTTATACAAAGGAACTATGCATGCTCTCTGCCAATCCCTAGGTACCTTACCCTCTTCCATACATTTATTAAATAAAAACATTAACCACTCGAAAACTATATCCCCACCTGCCTTTAACATTTCTATCTTAATCCCATCAATCCCAGCTGCTTTACCCCCTTTCATTATACTCACTGCCTCACGAACTTCCCCCACACTCACAACTGGTTCTTCCTCACTCCTATAAGATGTTATTCCTCCTTGCCCTATACATGAAATCACAGCTTCCCTATCTTCATCAACATTTAACAATTCCTCAAAATATTCCCTCCATCTTTCCGATACCTCTAACTCTCCATTTAATAACTCTCCTCTCCTATTTTTAACTGACAAATCCATTCTTTCCCTAGGCTTTCTCAACTTATTAATCTCACTCCAAAACTTTTTCTTATTTTCAACAAAATTTGTTGATAACATCTCACCCACCCCTCTCATTTGCTCTTTTTACATTGCTTCACCACTTTCTTAACCTCTCTTTTTCTCTCCATATAATCCTCTCATATGCTAACTTTTTCTCTCTTACTACTCTCTTTACATCATTCCACCAATCGCTCTTCTTCCCTCCCGCACCCACTTTCCTATAACCACAAACTTCTGCTGAACACACTAACACTATATTCTTAAACTTACTCCATACCTCTTCTACCCCACTGCCTATACTATCACTAGCCCATCTGTCCTCCAACAGTTGTTTATATCTTACCCTAACTGCCTCCTCCTTTAGTTTATAAATCTTCACTTCTCTCTTACCTGCTGTTTCCATTCTCCTTGTATCCCATCTACCTTTTACTCTCACTGTAGCTACAACTAAAAAGTGATCTGATATATCTGTGGCCCCTCTATAAACATGTACATCCTGAAGTCTACCCAACAGTCTTTTATCTACCGATATGTAGTCCAACAAACTACTGTCATTTTGCCATACATCATATCTTGTATACTTATTTATCCTCTTTTTCTTAAAATATGTGTTACCTATAACCAAACCCCTTTCTATATAAAGTTCAATCAAATGCTCCCCATTATCATTTACACCTGGTACCCCAAACTTACCTACCACACCCTCTAAATGCTTCTCCTACTTTAGCATTTAGGTCCTCTACCACGATTACTCTCTCACTTGGCTCAAAAGTTCCTACACACTCGCTTAACATCTCCCAAAATCTCTCTCTCCTCTACACTCCTCTCTTCTCCAGGTGCATACGCACTTATTATGACCCACTTTTCACATCCGACCCTTATTTTAATCCACATAATTCTTGAATTTATACATTTATGTTCCCTCTTCTCTCTCCATAACTGATCCTTCAACATTATTCCTACCAGTTCCTTAGCTATAACTCTCTCAGATACTCCTGACTTCTTCTTTCAACACGTCAGCCGTTTCCCACCGAGGCAGGGTGGCCCAAAAGGAAAAACGAAAGTTTCTCCTTTTACATTTAGTAATTTATTCAGGAGAAGGGGTTACTAGCCCCTTGCTCCAGGCATTTTAGGCGCCTCTTACGACACGCATGGCTTACGGAGGAAGAATTCTGTTCCACTTCCCCATGGAGATAAGCAGAAATAAATATGAATAAGAACTAGGAAGAAAAATAGAAGAAAAACCCAGAGGGGTTAGTACATACAGTGGACCCCCAAGTAACGAACACCCTGGAAATCTTACAATTTCTTTTTTTTTCAACAAGTCGGCCGTCTCCCACCGAGGCAGGGTGACCCAAAAAGAAAGAAAATCCCCAAAAAGAAAATACTTTCATCATCATTCAACACTTTCACCACACTCATACATAATCACTGTCTTTGCAGAGGTGCTCAGATACGACAGCTGAGAATAGTCCCTCCCAGCTGTCACTATCCCAGACCCCTCCTTTAAAGTGCAGGCATTGTACTTCCCATTTCCAGGACTCAAGTCCAACTAAATCAATTAACTGGTTTCCCTGAATCCCTTCACAAAATGTTACCCTGCTCACACTCCAACAGATCGTCGTGTCCCAAAAACCATTCGTCTCCATTCACTCCTATCTAACACAATCACACATGCTTGCTGGAAGTCCAAGCCCCTCGCCGACAAAACCTCCTTTACCCCCTCCCTCCAACCTTTTCTAGGACGACCCCTACCCCGCCTTCCTTCCCCTACAGATTTATACGCTCTCCGAGTCATTCTACTTTGATCCATTCTCTCTAAATGACCAAATAACCTCAACAACCCCTCTTCAGCCCTCTGACAAATACTTAGTAACTCCACACCTTCTCCTAATTTCCACATTCCGAATTTTCTGCATAATATTTACACCACACATTGCCCTTAGACAGGACATCTCCACTGCCTCCAGCCTCCTCCTCGCTGCAGCATTTGCAACCCATGCTTCACACCCATATAAGAGTGTTGGTACCACAATACTTTCGTACATTCCCTTCTTTGCCTCCATAGATAACGTTTTTTGTCTCCACATATACCTCAACGCACCACTCACCTTTTTTCCTTCATCAGTTCTATGGTTAACCTCATCCTTCATAAACCCATCCGCTGACACGTCAACTCCCAAATATCTGAAAACATTTACTTCTTCCATAATCCCTCTCTCCAATGTGATATCCAATTTTTCTTTATTTAAATCGTTTGATACCCCCATCACCTTACTCTTATCTATGTTCACTTTCAACTTTCAACCTTTACACACTCTCCCAAACTCGTCCACTAACCTTTGCAACTTTTCTTTAGAATCTCCCATAAGCACAGTATCATCAGCAAAAAAGTAACTGTGCCAACTCCCATTTTGCATTTAATTCCCCATAATTTAATCCCACCCTTCTCCCCAACACCCTAGCATTTACTTCTTTTACAACCCCATCTATAAATATATTAAACTACCATGGTGACATTACACATCCCTGTCTAAGACCTACTTTTACCGGGAAGTAATCTCCCTCTCTCCTACACACCCTAACCTGAGCCTCACTATCCTCATAAAAACTCTTTACAGCCTTCAGTAACTTACTACCTATTCCATACACTTGCAACATTTGCCACATTGCTCCCCTATCCACTCTATCATATGCCTTTTCTAAATCCATAAATGCAATGAAAACTTCTCTACCTTTATCTAAATACTGTTCACATATATGCTTCACTGTAAACACTTGATCTACACATCCCCTACCCACTCTAAAGCCTCCTTGCTCATCTGCAATCCTACTCTCTGTCTTACCTCTAATTCTTTTAATAATAACCCTGCCATACACTTTACCTGGTATATTCAGTAAACTACTACTACTTTCTTTCAACACGTCGGCCATTTCCCACCGAGGCAGGGTGGCCCAAAAGGAAAAACGAAAGTTTCTCCTTTTACATTTAGTAATATATACAGGAGAAGGGGTTACTAGCCCCTTGCTCCCGGCATTTTAGTCGCCTCTTACGACACGCATGGCTTAATGAGGAAGAATTCTGTTCCACTTCCCCATGGAGATTCAGTAAACTTATTCCCCTATAATTTTTACACTCTTTTATCCCCCTTCCCTTTATATAAAGGAACTATACATGCTCTCTGCCAATCCCTATGTACCTTCCCCTCTTTCATACATTTATTAAACAAAAATACCAACCACTCCAGCACTATATCCCCCCCTGCTTTTAACATTTCTGTCATGATTCCGTCAATTCCAGCTGCTTTACCCCCTTTCATTCTACGTAATGCCTCACGCACCTCCCCCACACTCACATCCTGCTCTTCTTCACTCCTAAACGATGTTGTACCTCCCTGGCCAGTACATGAAATTACCGCCTCCCTTTTTTCATCGACATTTAAAAGTTCCTCAAAATATTCCCGCCATCTACCCAATACCTCCAGCTCACCATCTACTAACTCCCCTACTCTGTTTTTAACTGACAAATCCATTCGTTCCCTAGGCTTTCTTACCTTGTTTATCTCACTCCAAAAATTTTTCTTGTTTTCAGCAAAATTTCTTGACAGAGCTTCTCCCATTCTGTCATCCGCTCTTCTTTTGCACTCTTTCACCACTCTCTTCACCTTTCTTTTACTCTCCATATACTCTGATCTTCTATTTACACTTCTGTTTTGTAAAAATCTCTCATAAGCTATCTTTTTCTCTTTTATCACACCCTTTATTTTTTCATTCCACCACTCACTCCTCTTTCCTCCTGCACCCACCCTCCTATAGCCACAAACTTTGCCCCACATTCTAATACTGCATTTTTAAAACTATCCCAACTCTCTTCAACCCCCCCACTACTCATACTTGCACTAGCCCACCTTTCTGCCAATAGTTGCTTATATCTCACCCTAACTTCCTCCTCCCTTAGTTTATACACTTTTACCTCTCTCTTACTTGCTGTTGTCATTTTCTTTTTGTCCCATCTACCTTTTACTCTAACTGTAGCTACAACCAAATAATGATCTGATATATCTGTTGCTTCTCTATAAACATGTACATCCTGAAGCCTACCCATCAACCTTTTATCCACCAATACATAATCCAACAAACTACTTTCCTTACGTGCTATATCATACCTTGTATATTTATTTATCTTCTTTTTCATAAAATATGTGTTGCTTATTACCAAACCTCATTCTACACATAGCTCAATTAATGGTTCCCCATTTACATTTACCCCTGGCACCTCAAATTTACCTACTACTCCCTCCACAACATTTTTACCCACTTTAGCATTAAGATCCCCAACCACAATTACTCTCTCACTTGGTTCAAAACTCCCCACACACTCACTCAACATTTCCCAAAATCTCTCTCTCTCCTCTACACTTCTCTCTTCTCCAGGTGCATAAACACTTACTATAACCCACTTTTCACATCCAACCTTTATTTTACTCCACATAATCCTTGAATTTATACATTTATATTTCCTCTTTACCTGCCATAACTGATTATTCAACATTATTGCCACTCCTTCTTTAGCTCTAACTCTATTTGAAACCCCTGACCTAATCCCATTTATTTCTCCCCACTGAAACTCTCCTACCCCCTTCAGCTTTGTCTCACTTAAAGCCAGGACATCCAGCTTCTTTTCATTCATAACATCTACAATCATCTCTTTCTTATCATTCGCACAACATTCACGCACATTCAAACATCCCACTTTGACTGTTTTCTTCTTTTTCTTTTTAGTAAGCTATACAGGAAAAGGAGTTACTAGCCCAATTTTCCCGGCGTACAATTATGTAAGTATAATATTGTAAGTGCTTTTGTAAGTGTATTTTTGGGGGTCTGAAATGGACTAACCTACTTGACATTATTTATTAAGGGAGTAAATTCGTTCGGTAATGGCACTTGAGCAGGCTTCTGGGATGAATTTTGTTCGTTACTCGGGGGTCCACTGTATATGCTTGTACATGCCTGTGTAGTGTGACCTAAATGTAAGTAGAAGTAGCAACACATACCTGCAACCTTGCATGTTTATGAGACAGAAAAAGAGACCAGCAATCGTACCATCATGCAAAACAATTACAAGCTTATGTTTCACACTCATTTGGTAGGACGGTAGTACCTCCCTGGGTGGTTGCTGTCTACCAACCTACTACCTATAGGTAGTATTAGCGTTCTTTCTTTCTTTCAACAAATCGGCCGTGTCCTACCAAGACGGGGTGGCTCAAAGAGAAAAACAAAAGTTTCTCTTTTTAACTTTAGTAATGTATACAGGAGAAGTGATTACTAGCCCCTTGCTCCCAACATTTTAGTTGTCTCTTACGACACGCATGGCTTACGGAGGAAGAATTCTGTTCCACTTCCCCATGGAGATAAGAGGAAATACGAACAAGAATTAGTAAGAAAATAGAAGAAAACCCAGAGGGGTGTATGTATATATGCTTGTACATGAATGTGTAGTGTGACCTAAGTGTAAGTAGAAGTAATAAGACATACCTGAAATCTTGCATGTTTATGAGAGAGAAAAAAGACACCAGCAATCCTACTATCATGTAAAACAATTACAGGCTTTCGTTTTACACTCACTTGGCAGGACGGTAGTACCTCCCTGGGTGGTTGCTGTCTACCAACCTACTACCTAGGAGTATTAATGTTATATTGAAGTATTTTCTCCTGCTCCTGGGGTGGTTTTTTTTTGGGGCTGGAATGGATTAATGGCATTTCAATTAATTTCAGTGAGGAAAATTTATTTGATATACGAGCAGATTGAGTTACGAGCTCGGTCATGGAACGAATTAAACTCGCAAGTCAAGGTACCACTGTATTTATGTACAGTACTTTTTCTTTCTAAATCTTACTTAAAATAAGTGTCATTGATGAACAATCAAGGGACTGAATGTGTTGTAATATACAGAGTATATTTTTAAATTTGCAATCTTTTCAGTATTTTTTTCCTCATTCGGTCTTGATACATTTATTATTTGCATATGGTAGTTTGGTTTGCCTGGTGATAGTTTTGGGGTTCAATGTTTCAATGGCCCAGTCTTAGACCAGCCTTCTGATGCATGTCCTAATCACCCAGACTGTTGATGCTAATGATATTCTTCTGAATTGGCAGGTGTTGACGACAGAATCCAAGGCTGCTCTCATCCATAAGTCATCTGTCAACTGTAGTAATCAAGAATTAATATTCCCCTCGCCTTACTTTGTGTTTGGAGAAAAGGTTTGTAAAATGTAAAAATTTGTTTGTAAAGTACCTAGGTATATTGACATGTCCCAGAGGGGTGTATATATATGCTTGTACGTGAATGTGTAGTGTGATCTAAGTGTAAGTAGAAGTAACAAGACATACCTGAAATCTTGCATGTTTGAGACAGAAAAAAGACACCAGCAATCCTGCCATCATGTAAAACAATTACAGGCTTTCGTTTTACACTCACTTGGCAGGACAGTAGTACCTCCCTGGGCGGTTGCTGTCTACCAACCTACATACTACCTAGAATTAATTTAAATATATTTGTATATTGATCAAATATTGTATGCCTTAAATGATAAACTTGTTCTTTAGTTTTCATATTATGTAAAGCATTTGTGATTGTGTACAGCGTCTCCTCACTTAGCAACGTACTCATTTATCATCGCCTCGGACTTACAACGGGCTCTCTGACCAGTATTCATACCTATTCTGTTTTTCAATATACAGTGGTACCCCGAGTTTCGTACAGCTCCCAACTCGAACAGTTATGTAAGTGTATTATTGTAAGTGCTTTTGTAAGTGTATTTTTGGGGGTCTGAAACGGACTAATCTAATTTACATTATTCCTTATGGGAACAAATTCGTTCGGTAACGGCACTCGAACAGCCTTGTGGAACGAATTATGGCCGAAACTTGGGGTACCACTGTACAGTACACTACAGGTCGGCCATCACTAATCCGGCAATCAGTTATCCATTTTCATCAGTAATCCGGCACTAATTTCGGCTAGCATAATTTCACATTTCATGATTATGCTGACTCAGAAATTGTGCAGATGGTTGTAAATCCACAGCCGTAAGCCAGTGAAGGAGAAAGTGATGAAAATGAGGAAGATGTAGCAGAAAGAGTCTCTTGATAGGTTAATTAAGTGTATTCTAACCTAACCACTCTGTAATCCGGCACACTACAAGTCCCAATGATGCCGGATTAGTGTGGCCGACCTGTACTGTATAAACATTTAAAAATATAGTACCAGAAATGTTATAAATGGTGCAAAGGTGACATTAAAACAATATCAAAGATGGTTGACACAAACTCACTACCATTATAGTATGCTCCTCACTTGTTATTGACAGTGTCTTAGGAACGGAACTCCCTCATTAAGTGAGGAGAGGCTGTATTATGTATAAGAAGTACGTCTTCTGTATACTGCTCTGTTCTAGTTTTTATTCTTGGCTTCTCTGCCTGAAATACTTTCCATAAATATGGGCCTCAACATGTAAGAAACCTTTGTATCAGGTGTGGCTTATTGAAAAATAAATTATTCTTATTGTTATATTGTAAAGCTTGTGTTTGAAAAAATTTTTGCTTTGTAGATTCGCACTCGAGCTGTGTCCTGTAAGCAAATGTCAATGGTGACTCCAATCCACTTGATGCTGTTTGGATCTAGACGTGTGGAAGCCATGGAGGGTGTTGTAAGTATATTCAACATAATGTTACTTTATATTTACCACAGTTTATATTCTTGGCTATGTTACTGCAGTTATAAAGGGATTCTGTAGCTTTTAATCATTCTTACTATATAATAGTTTTCCAGACATCTTTTATTTTGCTACATTTTTGTTTATTTTCACCCTTGTCAGTTTTCCAAACGTGTAAACATCACTTGGTCTCTCTGTATGCATATATTTTTGCAAATAACAATACATATCTGTGTGATGTGTAGAGATGTAATATAAGCCTAAATGAGTAGGTCTATCTTTTTTGTCTCACCATTTAGCACCTTCAAATGTGTAGGTGTGAGAGAGAGAGAGAGAGAGAGAGATGGGGTATTAGGAGAGTATCATCAGTAAGAGAGAAATGAAAGTTTATAAACTAGACGAGGAAGTTAAGGTAAGATATAAACAACTGTTGGGAGAAAGATGGGGTAGAGAGAGAGAGTATAGGTACCAAGGAGAATAGAGGTATAGGGGTAGATTTAAGAATGCACTGTTAGTGTGCAGCAAAACTTTATGAATGTAGGAGGGTGGGTGCGGTAAGGAAGAGGAGCGATTAGCAGAATGACGAGGCAAAAAGAGAGAATGGTAAGGAAGAAGTTAGCATATGAGATGGTAAGGGAGAAAGTTAGGATCTGAGAGGTTTTTACAAAATAGAAGTGATAGGATGGTGGAGTGCATGGAGAATTGAAGAGAGGTTGAGAGAGGGTTGAGGGAAAAATGGTGGGTGGTGTATTGAGGCATCGGTAGAGACAAAGTACCTTATCCATGGAGGTAAAAAGGGGAATGTACCAGAGTATAGTGGTATCAACACCACTATATAGGGTACAAAGCATGTGTTAAATTTTTTTTTTTTTTTTTTATTAAAACACCGGCCGATTCCCACCAAGGCAGGGTGGCCCGAAAAAGAAAAACTTTCATCATTCACCCCATCACTGTCTTGCCAGAGGGGTGCTTTACACTAGTTATAAAACTGCAACATTAACACCCCTCCTTCAGAGTGCAGACACTGTACTTCCCATCTCCAGGACTCAAGTCCAGCCTGCCGGTTTCCCTGAATCCCTTCATAAATGTTACTTTGCACACACTCCAACAGCACGTCAAGTATTAAAAACCATTTGTCTCCATTCACTCCTATCAAATACGCTCACGCATGTGTTTAAAATGTTGCAATGAAAAGGAGACTGGGGACAGTGATGTCATGTCTAAGGTAACATTCATGAAGGGATTCAGGGAGGGTAACATTTATGAAGGGATTCAGGGAGGGTAACATTTATGAAGGGATTCAGGGAGGGTAACATTTATGAAGGGATTCAGGGAGGGTAACATTTATGAAGGGATTCAGGGAGGGTAACATTTATGAAGGGATTCAAGGAAGGTAATATTTATGAAGGGATTCAGGGAAGCTGGTTAGCCAGACTTTGAGTCCTGGAGGTGGGAAGTACAATGCCTGCACCCTGAAGGAGGGGTAGGGATATTGCAGTTTGGAGGGGCATCTGAGCTGCAATGCTGGCACACCTCTGGCATGACAGTGATAGTAAGTGGTGATGAAAGTGTTTCTTCTTTTTTTTGGGGTCACCCTACCTCAATGGGAGATGGCCAGTGTGCTAAAAAAAATCGCAAAGGCAAAATATTTTTAGTCACGTACAATAAGAATTGATAACGGTATATGTTACATTGAGCTCTGAGAATAATGTGGACATATAATTGTTGACCTTCATTTCATTATCTTTAACACAGGTTCGCTTGGATGGATGGATTAATTTAGATCTCCCAGCTGAACTTGCAGCCAAGATCTTGACACTGAGGCCATCTTTGGAGAGTCTCATAGTTAGAGGAGCATCAAACCCTGAGGGTATAACTGAACCTACACATCAAGATGAACAAGTAAGTTTTATTATAACAGTATACTACATACATAAATCCATTGAAGCATATAAGTGAACAATATTTAGATAAAGGTAGGGAAGTTTTCATTGCATTTATGGATTTAGAAAAGGCATATGATAGGGTGGATGGGGTAGCAATGTTACAGATGTTGCAGATGTATGGAATATGTAGTAAGTTACTGAATGCTGTAAAGAGCTTTCATGAGGATAGTGAGGCTCAAGGTAGCTTGTGTAGGAGAGAGGGAGATTACTTTCCAGTAAAAGTAGGTCTTAGACGGATGTGTAATGTCACTGTGGTGGTTTAATATATTTATAGATGGGATTGTAAAAAAAGTAAATGCTAGGGTATTGGAGAGAGGGGTAGGATTAAATTATGGGGAATCAAATACAAAATGGGAGTTGACACAGTTACTTTTTGCTGATGATACTGTGCTATTGGGAGATTCTAAAGAGAAGTTGCAAAGGTTAGTGGATGAGTTTGGGAGGGTGTGTAAAGGAAGAAAGTTGAAACTGAACATAGATAAGAATAAGGTGATAAGGGTATCACATGAGTTAGGTAAAGAAAAATTGGATATCACATTGGAGGGAGGGAGTATGGAAGAAGTGAATGTTTTCAGATATTTGGGAGTAGACTTGTCAATGGATGGGTTTATGAAGGATGAGGTAAACCATAGAATTGAAGGAAAAAAAGTGGGGGTGCATTGACATATCTGTGAAGACAAAGAGCATTACCTATGGAGGCAAAGAAGGGAATGTAGAGAGTATAATGGTACCAACACTCTTGTATGGGTATGAAGCATGGGTTGTAAATGTTGCAGCAAGGAGGAGGCTGGAGGCAATGGAGATGCCATGTCTAAAGGCAATGTGGTGTAAATATTATGCAGAGAATTTGTAGTGTGGAAATTAGAAGGTTTGGAGTTACTATTGTTATTATTCAGATCTCTGAGGTGTTGAGTTTGTTTGGTCATTTAGAGAGGGAGCAAAATAGGATGACTTGGAGGGTGTATAAATTTGTAGTGGAAGGGTAGGGGGTCATCCTAGGGAAGGGGTAAAAGAAATTTTGTGTGCAGGGGGCTTGAACATACAGCAGGCATGTGTGAGTGTGTTTGATGGAAGTGAATGGAGACAAATGTTTTTTCGGAATTGACAAGCTGTAGATTAGATTTTTAGATTTTGCCACCGGAGTGACTAGTTTATTGTGCACCCCATATCCATCCTGTTGATGGTGGCGCAAGAGCATATGGATACACAAAAGGCCTAGGAACTAGGCCCCAAAAGGGTTAACAGGTGTACATTTGGATTTATATCTACAGTTGGAGTGTGAGGAAGGTAATATTTTGTGAGAGATTCAGGAACACTGGTTAGCCAGACACAAGTCATGGAGGTGGGAAGTACAATACCTGCACTTTAAAGGAGAGGTTTGGGATATTTGCTGTGACATTCTGAACTGTTGTGTCTGAGCGCCTATGCAAAGACTGATTGTGTGTGAATGATGGTGAAGGTGTTGAATGATGGTGTGTTTTTTGGGTCACCCTGCCTCAGTGGGAGACGGCCAACGTGTTGAACATACATACTACATAGGGTGTGACATAAACAAGCAATGAAAATGCACATGAAATATCAAAAGTACCAATGTATCATGCAGCGATACTGTTTCTTGCCTCTCAAACAGCCTGTCCTGTTCACCTCATCAGTTCCTATGAATATTTTATATATTGTCATGTCTACCCTGGTTCTTCTGTCTTCCATTGTCATTAGATTCAGTTCCATTAGTGCCTCCTTGTAGCTTATTGCCTTTGATGTATCCAGGTTCATCAAAAGTTTCCTTACCTCTTTCCTTGTGTGAATGGAAGTACAGTACGGCCCCACTTATATGGCAGGTTAGGTTCCAGGCTATCGCCGAAAAGCAGAACGCCATTTTTTTCCACTTATAAATTCATATAAATGTCAGATAACAAGTTTACACTAACATATATTAAGTTAGCAATAGAACTAGGCATTAAAAAACAATAAAAAGCAAAATACACACAGTACACTCATTATTTACCTCAAAATATTTGTAGTCTTAATAGTTAATAAGTTCAAGGAATCAAGGCTAATTCTAGTCATTAATATTGGTTTTGTTCTGAAGGATGACTTTATCTTGTCAGTACTCTGATATTTTAATTATCTTTCAGGTAATGAACTGCATTCGCCAGTTGTGCCGCATGAATGCAGGCCGCTACAACATGGAACAAATTGGTATGGGAGGTTTTAACACACCTAGACCACCACGTCAGTTTGGTGGACCACAGATGAAGAGAATGAGGACCGATGATGGTCCAGGTAATAAAACTTGAATTTGTATAAAATAAGAAACAGCTCTTTACATTGGTTGTTAGCTTTAGTACAGCCTTTCCTCACTTAGCGACATACTCTTTTACCGACGCCTCGGACTTACGACGGGCTCTCTGACCAGTATGCATACCTAAATAATGTATATTAGCGCTGATTTCCTCTATTCTGTTTATTACAGTATAGTACAGTACACTACTGTATAAGCATTTAAAAATATACCAGAAATGTTATAAATGGTGCAAAGGTGACATTAAAACAATATCAAAGATGGTTGACACAAACCCACTACCATTATAGTTTGATCCTCACTTAACAACGAATTCATTTAACGACATGGTCTTAGGAACGGAACTCCGTCAATAAGTGAGGAGAGGCTGTATTTAATTTTTTGCAGTGGCATATTTCATCTATCAATAATTTCAACTCTGTTTTTCTTACTTGATGTTTTATTTGTAAATAATGAATGAGAAATATTCTGTTAACAGTTATTTAGTTTTACTTTTGTAATAATGTTTTTCTCTCCACAGGTGGTTTTGGAGATAGCAATGGAGGGTTCAGAGGAGGTTACAGCAGCAACAGTGGGTTTGCAGGTGGTCGGGGCTATGGTCGTGGAGGCCGTGGGGGTTATGGTGGTAACCGAGGAGGATATGGTGGCGACCGTGGAGGTTACGGTGGTAGCCGAGGAGGATTTGGTGGCGACCGTGGAGGTTACGGTGGTAGCCGAGGAGGATTTGGTGGCAACCGTGGAGGTTATGGTGGTGGCCGAGGAGGATTTGGCAGTGACCGTGGAGGTTACGGTGGTAATCGAGGAGGCTTTGGGGGCAACCATGGAGGTTTTGGGGGAGGCTTTAGTAGTGATGGTTGATGTTTTAGTTTCATTGTAGGTTATGGGGATAAAAGAGAACTTAGTAAACTAAACACTTTAGAAGTAATTAGCAATCTGGAATGTATTATGGAAATTGTTCTTTTTCTGAATTTAATGTACTGTATTCATTTCCCTAATTACCACTCATTTCATTTTGGTTGCAATTTTTTTCTAGGCCTAATTTTTGGCCCCCTTACATCTTTACCTAAAAGAAAGGAATGTGATCACCTGTCAAACTTTGTAATGATTGTATTGGCTATGAAAACTAGTGTTAAATGTGACCTAATTTATGATTGTTCACCAGTTATTATGACAAGAACATTGCTGATTATATAGTTAGTACAAACTTTAATACTTTAGGTTGGTAATGTAAATTTAGTTGGTGAAAACTGTCATATTTATACAATATGGAAATTAACTAAATAGATAGCTTACCTGTACAGGTTGTTCTCTATGCTTTATAAGTACTGTATATTGAAACGAGCAAAATAACCTGGTACCAAAGCAGCTAGATTACAACCCTAGTTTAAAAAAATATATAAAATATTTAAAATTCATCTAGGATTTCTGTAGCTCTACTAATTTTTTTTTTTCTCTCTGCTGTCTCCCACCGAGGCAGGGTTAATTTACCTGTATGAAATTTTTAAAAGCAAACTATCAGTGAAACCAATTTCATACTGGACTGTCCTCTATTTGCAAACAATACTGTTGTATTATATTCAAGGAAAGCATTAAACCCATAAGTGTCATAAGGCTGCAAACTGTATTAATGCAAGACATTCCCATTTATAATCAGAAGGAAGCACTAAACCCATAAGGCTCATGCAGCACTTGACTATGAGGCATTCAGGTTTGAGCCAAGGCAGGGCACCAGCTTGTTTAACATGTGGAATAAGAGTAAATCAGGTGGGGTTCAAGGAAGAGAAGGATTGGTCCACTTCCTGAGATCACAAACACCTTAAGCAGCATCATGGTGCCTCCCTTGAGGTAAAATGTGAATTAAGAGGGAAAGGAAGCTTATATTCCCTCAATAAAGATCTTAGCTTCACCAGTCTCAAAGTACCTTCTTTGAGGGGTGCCACTACATTATATCAAACTAGGTTTGATATAATGTAGTTCAAAATGTGTAATTATTTTGCTTTAGTAATGTCATAATTTTCATTTATTTCATGGGAGTGCTAAACCCATAGGAGTCACATAGCACTTTGGGAAAAGGGAGGGATCCATGGAAAGATACTCCAAGTCTTTGAATCAGAA
The DNA here is from genome assembly GCA_009830355.1 of Cherax destructor. Lineage (NCBI taxonomy): Eukaryota > Metazoa > Arthropoda > Malacostraca > Decapoda > Parastacidae > Cherax > Cherax destructor. The sequence goes on from WNWK01015306.1 coordinate 40,065, forward strand.
TTCCCATAACTGGATTAAAAACAATTTCCTTGAAGGGTTAAGTCAGTCTACAAGAAATAACTTTAGATAAGCTGTACACTTTATCTGCAGTACTAGCAAGACCCATTTGGGTTTAGTGCCTGTTTTTGGTTGATAATCTCATCCATTTAAAAATAAACATTAAAATTGATAAGATTCTTAAGTTTCCTCAATGAACATTTACTTGTTTATAGCTACAAGAGCAGAGGTAAGTTCTTGATATACTATTTAGCACTGACCCTTGTGGGTTTAGTGCTTAGTATTGATAATGTATGTACTGTTCAAAATCTGGCTGAAAATTTGTTCTGATGTACCTTTAAGTGGTTACCTCTTTCATGGCTTTTATTTTTAATTTGAACAAAGCCAATTAGATGTCTCAGTATTTTACCTTCACTAAGAAGTTCATGCAAAAATAAAACAAACTAAATCAAACAAACCCTGGCTCCCACCAACTGAAACAGCAGACAGACTCAATGTTTTCTCCACCATAGAAAAGAATCTAGCGAGTAAGATCCCAAGCTCAAACACTCATCCATCAGACTACCTCATGGGCACCTACCCGAATACACTATTCCTAGTTCCAACCAACCCAACAGAAGTCTCGCTCATCAACACCGTTAAAAACAAGGCAGGAGATATAAATAACTTACCACCTTTTATGTACAAAAAAAAGCTTCTCAAGTACATGTACTATCACCAATAATTGCAACACTAACAAATCCATTGAAACCACCTTCCCATCAATTCATAAAATAGCGAGGGTCACCCCGATCCACGAAGGAGGATATCAAGCAGACTTTAATAACTATAGACCAATATTTAACTTAATTTTTCAAAGGTTTTAGAGAGCAAAGGTAATTCATAGACAGATCTATTACTATCTCGTCTCATACAACATACTCAACCCCTGTCAGTTTGGATTCAGGACTAATAAAAGCACAAATGATGCTATTATACACATGCTAAAACCAATATACACCGCTCTCGAGAATAAAGAAGTCCCGCTGGGAATCTTCACTGATTTACATAAAGCTTTTGATACAGTTGACCATGATTTGCTGCACATTAAATTAACACACTGGCATAAGAGGGCACTCCCTCAACTACCTAGTGTCATACCTTAGTAACAGAAGCCAATGTGTACACAAATGGAGCTAACTCTTCCACACAACCAATTTGTCGGGGTCCTGCAAGGAAGAGTCCTTGGCACACTCCTCTTCCTCATTTACATCAATGACCTACCGAATGCATCACAACTACTCAAACCCATATTTGCAGATGACACTACATACGTCTTCTCTCATCCAAACCCAGTCATACTAGCCAACACTGAATTGCAGAAAATATCTACCTGGATGATGACTAATAAGCTAACTCTCAATACTGACAAAAGCTATTTCATTCAGTTTGGAAACAGCTACAAGTGTTCCACTTAACATAACGCTAAACGGTTCACCCATCACAAGACTCAAGAGGGAAAATTCCTAGGGACCCACCTTGACAGTAGCCTCAAATTCCAGACACTTCTTTCAACAAATTTCAAAGAAAATCTCCAAAACAGTAGGCATACTATCAAAGATACGGTACTATGTTCCACAATCAGCTCTCTTTGCACTGTATCATTCACTCGCCTACTCTTATCTCACCTATGGAATTTGTTCATGGGGATCAACAACATTCAATCACCTAAGACCACTAATAACCCAACCAAAGGCTGCAGTCAGAATGATGATAAATTCCCACTTCAGACAACATACTCCACCAATATCCACAAGTCAAACTACTCACCGTCAAGAACATCCATACTTATTATTGTGCCTACTACACTCAAACAAACCCACCAATCAAACTTCTCCTCACCAACCTTAACAGGACGCACGACCATAACACTAAATACAGATCACTTTTTGATGTACCCTGTGTCCATATGACACTGCAAAAACTGCACATAAAGGGCCCCAAAATTTGGAATTCATTACCAGTAAATACTAAAGCCAGGTCTGAACATCAATTTAAGACTTTTCAAAAACCACATACTGACCCTAAACTAAAAACTCATTACTCAATACTTAACTTTACCAAATAATATAATTTAATCATTTACTATTGATATAAACAACCTGCAAAATACTTTCAACTTGTCCCAATGTTATATCCCCAGATTGTTAATTTGAGTAAACTTGCTGTCTGCTATAAATAAAAACAGATGTACAACTTAAACTAAGATTAATTTCTCTAGTAGTATTAAGTAGTCTAAGCCATTAATTTAGTCTGCCCATAATGCCATGGCATGAAAGTGGCTCTGCAATGCAACTAGTTTTTTTTTTTTTTTTTTTCAACAAGTCGGCCGTCTCCCACTGAGGCAGGGTGACCCAAAAAGAAAGAAAATACAGTGGTACCTCGAGTTACGATGGTCCCCAAAATCGCCCTTTTATGTAAGTTTATTTTTTTAAATGCTTTTGTAAGTATATTTTTGGGGGTGTAAAAGGACTAGTCTATTTTAAATTATTTCTTATGGGGATAAATTCGTTTGGTAATGGCACTTGAACAGCATTCTCGAACGAAAAAATATCGTAACTCGAGGTACCACTGTACTTTCATCATCATTCAACACTTTCACCACACTCCTACATAATCACTGTCTTTGCAGAGGCACTCAGATACGACAGCTGAGAATAGTCCCTCCCAGCTGTCACCATCCCAGACCCCTCCTTTAAAGTGCAGGCATTGTACTTCCCATTTCCAGGACTCAAGTCCAACTAAATCAATTAACTGGTTTCCCTGAATCCCTTCACAAAATGTTACCCTGCTCACACTCCAACAGATCGTCATGTCCCAAAAACCATTCGTCTCCATTCAATCCTATCTAACACGCTCACACATGCTTGCTGGAAGTCCAAGCCCCTCGCCCACAAAACCTCCTTTACCCCCTCCCTCCAACCTTTTCTAGGACGACCCCTACCCCGCCTTCCTTCCCCTACAGATTTATACGCTCTCCAAGTCATTCTACTTTGATCCATTCTCTCTAAATGACCAAACCACCTCAACAACCCCTCTTCAGCCCTCTGACAAAAACTTTTAGTAACTCCACACCTTCTCCTAATTTCCACATTCCGAATTTCCTGCATAATATTTACACCACACATTGCCCTTAAACAGGACATCTCCACTGCCTCCAGCCTCCTCCTCGCTGCAGCATTTGCAACTCATTATTGTAATTATATAATCTCAATGTAAACTTGCAAGGAAATAAAATTTGAATTTGAACTATGACGTGCTAGTGCCCTCTGGACAATTTTACATGATAATGCGAGAGCCTCTTCTGGTCGGTTTCAAACATTCAACAATGTGTATCCTACTTAGTAGTAGTCTGGGATTGATGGAATGTGTAGTTAGCAGTTTGTTAACTTATTTTTTTTATGTGAAGCTAAAGGACTTCTGAAAGGCTTCAACCATTAAGGGGTGGTATCCAATAAGTTTGAAGTCTTACACAATTATTGTATGCCAGCATCAGTTGCCTAGCAATTGCCAAACCAAAGGTAATTGTTAAAAAATGTATTTTAGTTGCTGAAAGATCTCCATATCTAACAAAAAGGCACAATACCGTGTACTAAGTTCTAGCTTTTGTTTTTTCCATTAATGTTGATTCTCGACAATTTTCATAGGTACTTACATCTACATATATTTTTTTACTTCAAATATTTGACTAAATGACAATATCTGTAGCTGAACATTGTATGGGAAGGTTAAGAAGCTACAAACATATGTAGTGTACAGACCTGACAAGTACTGATACAAAAATCAACTGACAGTATTTAGTAAATGCAAGAAAATAAAAGATACTTAGTTTCCATAGTATAATTTACATTCTATACACAGCATTTGTACAGTAAACACAATTGTCCATCAGTGTTACACAACCTGAAAAAAAAAAAAAGCTATTTAGTTTGATGAATAATATACTGCACTACACTTACTCTACATAGAAAAGGCACAAATAGTAAAAGACCCCAGGTTTCTTATCAAGGCAATCTGCTGAGGTTTAACAGTCTAGCTACCAGTACCTCTAATTCTATTAGATTACTTCATCAACCCAAGGCAAACACTAGGATACACTTATTAAAAAATGTTTTGGTCCTGTGGCCTTGATCACTTCTAACATAAAAGGATCAAGAATGACAGAAGGTACAGGTAAAATAGTGACCTGATGAAAGAAAGCAAGCAAGCAAGCAAGGTTTCTCAAGCAGGCATCTTAAGGAAGGATAAGACTACAGTAAAAATTGTGAAAACGAAACTTTGGGAAGGTAAAAGGATTGGGAGGAAACTTGATCCTAAACAGAATGACATGCAAAGAAAGCAATTAAAAAATATACAGTAGAGCCCAATGTTCCTCACAATATTCTGGCACTTCAGAACCAATAAATTATTAAGGAACACTGATCTGCAGTAACAATCATAAATAACGTATTTAACCAATAAGTTGACGGATGCCCAAATCTAAGTCGGGATTGTGTGCCACAACCAGCTCTCATTGCACTATATCATTCTCTTATCTACCCTTATCTCACCTATGGAATCTGTGCATGGGGCTCAACAACATTAAATCACCTTAGACCACTCATAACCCAGCAAAAGGCTGCAGTCAGGATGATAAATTCCCACTCTAGACGGCATACTCCACCTATATTCAAAACTTTGAAACTACTCACCGTAAAAAATATTCATACCTATTCATGTGCCTTCTACATACATAAAACTCTACATGCTAATATCAACCCTCCGCTCAAAATTCTCAACAACTTTAATAGGTCCCACGACCATGACACAAGAGACAGATCACTATTTGACATACCCTGAGTCCATACTAACCAATGTAAAAATTCTATGCACATAAAGGGCCCCAGAATCTGGAATTCATTACCAGTAAATATTAAGTTAACCTTGTCGGAAAATCAATTCAAGACTCCTCAAAAATCACCTACTCACCCTATACTAAATACTCATACTGTAACAAACTTTCAAACCCAATGTTATTTTACTTAAGATAATCTCAGTTTTATATTCATCCTCCTTAACACTTGTTGCAATTTCACATCATCATATTGTCACTTAAAATAGTATAGTATAATCATTTTGTTAAATTGAAATAAAATATATAACTAGAAGAAACTCAATAAATGTTTCTAGTATTGTTATTATACTAGTATAGCATCAACATATTGTAACTTGAAATAAAATATACAACTACATTAAACTCAACCAATTTCTCTAGTATTGTCTTTTAATAGTATGTATAATCATATTGTAATTTGAAATAATACATAACTAGAATAAACTCAATCAATTTCTCTAGCATTAAGTACTTAGTGAATAAGTCTTTAGAATAAGCTGCCCCTAATGTCATGGCATGCCAGTGGCTCTCCTTGCATTACAGTTTTATAATTGTAACTACCATTAACAATGTACACTTGTAACATGCATCGAAATAAAAATATTATTATTATTATTATTATCAGTGGTGGTGCCATAGATCTACACACAAATATTTATTATAATCAAAAGAAGCGCTAAACCACAAGGGTTATACAGCCACACAAATAATAGCATTCTCAAATCTGCTGAGTAGCAAATTTTGACCTAGATAGGAGAGAATGGGTCTGTCATGGATGTGAAGTATATAAAAAAAATTATTCCTCAAACAGTACATGATAGGAACAGCTAGCCTGACCCCACATTTGGGTTAAAATAGAGACTGGGGCATTTTTTTTTTTTTATTAGAATGGTTTTCTTCTTTTATTAGTTATTTCTTGATGCTAATAGTGAAATAGAGAAGTTCAAAACTACAGGCAACATGAAATTGGCATAAAATCATCAAGTACGAGAAATTTTCCTGAAAGGTAGGGCCCCCCAATTCCTCTCCAGTCTGTTTTATGGATGGTCTAAACCATGATCAAGCATTCCTGATTATGGTTTATTAACCAAGAAATAGGAATAAAACATTTGATTTTTTAGTCTGATTGATTCAAAATGGAGGACAAGTTACATAAAAGCCTAGGAACATGATTAATGAACAAAGGTTAGGTTGCCTTAGTGGCTGGAATGCTACAATTTTTGTTTTCATATTGTAAATTTTTGAAAATAATGTAGTTAAAATTGTTCAAATTACCAACTTCTGGGTTTGTAACTCTCTTGTCATGTAGATCTATGTTATTGACATAGGGTGAGTCACGTAGATCTATGGCATTTGCAGTGCACACAGTATAAAAAAAATCCTGTGTCACATGGTGCATGATGGTAAAAGCAAACCTCCTACCTGGAGGGTGTTTTGGGGGTCAACGCCCCTGCAGCCTGGTCATGGACCAGGCCTCTTGACAATGCGTTTGGTTTAAAATAGCAAGTTTTGGGTGTTTTCTAGGATAGATTTTTATGGTTATATTGACTGTTTTTTGCTATCTTTTAACATAATGGAAGATATGCTATTGAAATAGAGATGATTTTTGGTTGGTGTAATATAAAAAGAGGCCTAAAGACGTGATTATTAAAGAGAGTAAATATTGATTTAGTGTGAAATGTGTGCAGGTTTTTTTTTCTGTTTTTTCTAAACCTTGCTCCAAGGCAAGGTCCTGGCACCTTTACTGTTTTTTTGTCTTCAATGTTGACAAAAAATCACCACAGTTGCAAAGAATGCTAAAATAAGCATGAGAATCACCTCAGTAGAGGACAAAAAAAACTGCAAGATATAAACAAAGTCTTCCAGTTCCAACTACAGTGGTACCTCAAGTTACGATATTTTTTCGCTCGAGAATGCTGTTCAAGTGCCATTACCAAACGAATTTATCCCCATAAGGAATAATGTAAAATAGACTAGTCCTTTTACACCCCCAAAAATATACTTACAAAAGCATTTAAAAAAATAAACTTACATAAAAGGGCGATTTTGGGGACCATCGTAACTCGAGGTACCACTGTATTTAAATATGGAAAGAATGAAGGACTCAAGAAAGACATTGAATGCAAGATCACCAAACAGAACAAAAGGAACATGAGAGATCTGGGTATATTAATGTCAGTTGACCTTTCTTTCAAAAAAAATATTAATAAGAAATATCACGAAAGCCAGGAAAATGACAGTTGATGAGAACTTCCAAACCAAGGGAAATAGCATCAATGGTGACATTGAACAATGCTCTGGCTTAGAGCACTGTACAGTGTTGACAGCTCCTTTCAGGGCAGGCGATATATTATAGCTGGAACAGGTAGAGATCATTTATAGCTTACATAGATCCAATAAAGCATTTAAATTACTGGGAACATCTCAAAGTCCTAAACATGTACTCACTGGAGCGTGTAAATGTTTAGGAAGGTGCTTGAGGGTCTGGTCCCAAATCAACACACTGCCATAACATGAGTGAGAGAAATGGAAGATGTGTAAAATAAACCCAGCAAAAAAGAGGGGCACTGTGGGCACAATAAGAGAACATTTTATCAACATCCATGGTCCTAGATTGTTTAACACACTACTACAAGATATCAGGAACATTGCCAGAACCAGTGTAGAAGTTTCAAGAAGAAATTGGATATGAACCTCCACTAAGTGCCAGATCAACCAGGATGTGATTGATATGCAGATCAGCAGGCCAATGGCAGAAGCAGCCTGGTTTATCAGGCAAGCACCAGACAAGCCTGGCCAAGTGCCGGGCTGTAAGAGTAAGAAAACTCTTTAAAGCCTTCCCTTGCCCTAAAAAAACTTAACAGATCACAGCTAAGAGACTGAACAGCCCCTGGCTAACACCCAGCAAACTTAAATCCATTAACACAAACCACCTATATGAAAAACAGTATAGAATGGGTCAAATAACCAGAGACCATTCTAAACGTTACTCGTCATGGGCACCTACCCAAATACACTATTCCTAGCCCCAACCAACCCAACAGAAGTCTCGCTCATCAACACCCTTAAAAACAAGGCAGGAGATATAAATAACTTACCACCTTTTATGTACAAAAAAGCTTCTCAAATACTGTCACCAATTATTGCAACACACTTTAACAAATCCATTGAATCCTCCACCTTCCCATCAATTCTCAAAATAGCGAGGGTCACCCCGATCCACAAAGGAGGAGATCAAACAGACTTGAATAACTATAGACCAATATCTAACTTACCCTGCTATCTAAAATCT